>VWZP01000967.1:0-36598 GCA_013396995.1 Dicaeum eximium | reverse complement strand
GCATTCCTATCCCATCCCATCCCATCCCATCCCAATCTTTATACTATTTTGAATCCATTTATAGCTAATTTTCAAAGGGTTTAATTTGAGACAGACATTATTTGTTAAGAAAAAAAGTAAAGTTGACAATTAGAAGAAAGTAAGAATTTTGTTGATGGTTTTATTGCCTGGAAAATGCTAGGAGAGTATATACTTAATAGTCTCCATGCAAAATAGAATAGGAAATACAAGAAAATTATCACTGCAGTGGTAATATCCCTTTCTCTCATCTTTCTATTACAGTAAAAAAAGTTTGCTCTGTGTGCCAGCAACACAAAATATTAATTGTTTTAAACCAGTTTTTCTCTAATCTCCTAAGGTTTAGAGTCATACTTGTGTATTATAAGATATAGGAAAAATATGCCAAATCTTCATATAAAATTAATTTTTCATAGACATTTAGCTACCAAGTTATTTTTAATCTTATTTCTACATATGCAGTCATAGTCATAGATTGGACAAAGTGCTGATTAAGCTAATTTCCTCTCTTTACAGAGGAATTAAATGCAAGTATTAAGTGAATAAAAGTAACCAGTGTTTTTTTTTTTTTATACACCCTTGACCACAGCCCTTCTAAAAGACTTAACAACTGACTTAAGGAATTTTCACTGATGTCTTGGGCAACTGTGGATGTGTGAGAGCAAAATGTCATAGGAGGCTATTGCCCCACTGCAATAGGTTTTGCATTAGCTCAGCACTGACTGCAGTTGTGTGTGTGGCCTCAGGGGGTGTATCAATGAAAAAATGAGTGGTTGCTCTGTAACTAACCTGAGGGGAATTGGAAGAGGCAGGTCAATCAAACAGACCTGTATAAAATAACCCTAAGAAGACCCAAGAGCAGAGGGTGCAGCAAGAGCAAACTTCCCAGAAAAGAACTCAGGTCACTGGTGACTCAGTGCAAACCCTTCCTCTTCTGGAGTGAGGTTCACAGTGGCAATCCTGAAGGTATCCTGAAGGTCATGGGGAGGGTAAGCATAACACAAGAAGACAGGGTTAGATTGCAAAAAGTCAGCATACAACTGATCAAATTAATGGGGATTAGCAATAATTGGATAATTTGGAATACATGTGTTAGTATAGTTGTAACTGGATTAATATATGTCTTTGTTGTATTAGGCTGCCAAAATACTAATTAGACTACTAATAAATTCATGGCTCTGCATATGATGAGTGTTCTGTTAAGCCAAAACAAATTGCTTGTGGTTAATGCAACAAAGTGGTGGTGTATGAAGACAATGTGGGCAAATGTTGCTGAGAGGACTTGCTGAAAATTTGAGAGGGAGAGGAAGCTGAGAGTGAGGTGTGGGAAGTTTGTGTTGTTGATGAGAAGGAGTAATCTGAAGAACTTTTAAATGTCCTTGGCCAAGGAGCAGTCTTCTGATTCTCCCCTAGAGTAAAGTAGTTCTGAATTTATAGGGTAGACATGAAAGATCAAAGAGATAAGGAATGAAACCCTATAACTCTATAGAGGGGATAAAATATAAAAAGGAAGAAGGGAAGAGGAAATAAAACCCTACTGGATCAGAATTGCTGAAGACATTACTGGATCAGAATTTCTGAAGACATTTCTAGGAGATTCACTCTTTCTCACATGCACATTTACCCAGGCACACCTGGATGACCCAGTTCAGTTCCAATTTTGTGGAGGAAGGGGAGGCTCTGATTATGGAGAACAGGCTTTTTCTGTAAACTGAGGTAAAGACCAAAAAGCTAAAAGCCAATTGAAGACACTAAAATGTCTTGTACTATTAGTAATTGGGGATGCATGTATGGAGCTACCAAAATAAATTGCATGTAAACAAGATGCATTTGGTTTAGGTGCATTAAAAATACTGTAGGACCAGTATGTCCTAAATGACCTTACCTCAGTGAAGGTAGTTATTCAAACAAAACTATGTAAAGTATAAATAACTTTGATATGCTATCAGGAAGAAAGGACCTGCTCAATTTTAGAGTATTTTAAATTATTTTATGTTCTCAGACTTTTACTAGTTCAAGTGCAAGACCTGTATCTAATATGCTAGAGATACCCTGTATAAGGAATGTAAAATTATGTGAGTTTTCTAAGTCCCAGGTAGGATTTATGTAGCAGAGGCAGGGATTAGATACAATTTGAAGTGCATATAACAGCAGAAGTTCTAAATTTAATCAATATATAGAAGCATGTCTATAATCCTGATACCTGTTTCCCCACGCACATGTTTCTGTGATTTCTTTATGAACTGGAATATTTAATAAGAGACTTGTTACATTGATTTCCTTCAGATTTTCTTAACAGTTTTGTTTTAATGTACTGAAAGACAGTACAAAAAACTAGACACTGATTCATTTGCTACTCTTTCTGTCGAAGGTGAGCTATTTGCTCTAAATACTTACTAACATCTGTGTCCAAAGGAGTTTGCAATGAGCTTCACTGAGATGCAGGTCCAGCTGTAATGTCATACTTTGTGTAAAAATGCTGTTACTATTCTGATCAGGTCAACAGCCTCTTCTCCATATGCTCAGATCTAGTTTTTATTGAGCAGGGACAATCACTTACTTAAAATAATCTGCATCTATCTATTATGTCATGTTTTATACATACTTTAATTGATCAGTCATGACTTTGAATTCTTCTAATTTTTCTTGTAATAATCATTAACTTTTGTGGCTTTTTACCAATTGTCAGCCTCCTTCTATTTTTGATACCAATTGGCATTTATGGTTTTAGGTGGATCTGAAATTCAATCCAATTATATATATATGGATAGGCTGTACACTGTAAAAAAATCATCTGAAGAATTTTCCACTCAGCAAGGTTGTATTGCAAAATACATTTTAAATTTTTTATGCAATAGGATCATTTGGGCAAAAGATAATTAATATAAATAGGGTTCTTTTTTACTTGGGATTTATCTACTGAAGAATAAAAGAGGATTCTATGGATTGCTATTTGTATAGTAAGCAGAAAAAGTATTTCTGCAAAAGTGTTGGCAGGTCTTTTTTGTTTGTTGGTTTACTTGCTTCTACATTCTTCATTCTATTTATTTTTGTTTCTTCTCCTTTGAAAGTGAACTATTCTATTTTAGGGTCTATAAATTAAGGAACTGCTTTAGTTTTCTATTGCCATATTTAAAGAGAATGCAGTGATACGTGTACCTGCATTATTTTTGTGATGGAAATAGAAAGTGTTTTTCAAAAGTTCAAATATATTTTTGGCCCTGAAGATACTGCTGTTAATTATGATCAGAGAAAAGCAGCATCAAGAAAAAGGAATCTGAACTTAAAAATGAACTATTTTAACACTATTTTCAGTATAGAGTATCTTAATATTTTGTTTTAGTATAGAGTGTAGAACTTGAGAAACTATCTAGGTTACTGAATAGTTCAAGAAGATCCAGAGACTCCACATTTCAATGTGTCAAACAAAGTGAAGTTCAGATCTAGGCTCTCACAAAGAACAAGAAAGGAGGCTACAATTCAGGTATTAATACAATGTAATGAAACAGTATCAAATTTGAAATATAATTTTTGTCTGATGTGTAAGGGAGTGTTGAGGAAATAACATTGCAGTGCAAGGAAAGCTGAAGAAGAATATTTTCCCTCATATAATTAGGCTTAGTTTTTATTAGAGGAGTGTTTTTGGGAGGAAAAAAAACTAGAAATATTGAGAAATAAAACTAACTTCTGGACATAATTAACAGAATTAGGTCAAGACACTTACTCCATTTACTAGTACACAAATTAATGTGGTCTGAGGCAGTACCTGAGATTTTACATTTGTGGGAGAATGGGAAAAAATCAATATCAGATTATATAAAGAGAAGAGGCATTAGCTTAGGCTATTTAAAATTTAGGAGTAAAAAATAATGTTAAATAGGATGAATCACCAGATAAAGTGATATGATTAATTCAAAACTGAAGGAAGAACATATTTATTTTGGTAGTTGATTAAGAAACTTTCACATCCCTCCTATGTGTGCTACCCCTTGACTTGTGCTGTAGACCACATCCATGAACAAATCAGTGTTAAAAATTATCTAGTAGGGGGAATGAGCTGCTAGGGTAGCAGATAGAACAGAGTCTCCAAAGCCAGTATTGCTTGTAAATCCCTCATAAATCAAAACTTGAGACAAATTATTTGAGTATGTCCCAGAAAACAAAATACTTGAAATGATGAAAATAAAAGCTAAACAACCAACCCAAAATATCCCCTAATATTCCATCACTCCTTTAATTTATCAGCTATGACTACCCAAGCAATAATGTAATTAGTATGGTTCAAAAATACGATGCAGAAAGAGAGAACAGGTGTGAGGACCTTATGCCTACACAGTGCGTGTTTCAAGGAGAGTAATTTTTGTCTGGCCACCTGAGCTGAACACTCCAGCCTTTCCATTTATTTCCAGACAACACATCATCATTATCCTGGAAGAATACCCAAAGGCAGTTTAAGCCCTGAGAGTTCACTCTACAGTGCCAACTCAAGCATGGTGAGTCAGGAGATGCACTTCAAAAATTAGTCCAAGCTAAAACTCTAATGTAGGTGTAATTTTTTTCCTTACAGCTGTCTCCTGAAAAAGTGAAAAAATCCTAAAATTTGCTTATTGCTTCCCTCTGTGGTAGGAATGAAGATCCACAAGAACAACCCAGTGTGGGGAGCACATGAGTGAGAACAGTTCATGCTTAATATCCTCTCAGTTCAAAGACCTTTAATTACTAAACATATAAGCTTTTCTGAAACTTTATGATGACCTAAAAGCCAAAACTGTGCCCTCTTGATTAGGAAGAATGTTCCAGAAAAGAGAGACCTGTGTTCTAACCTGTCCTCTAACTAGTATAGCATTTGACCATGAGCCATCTCCAATTTTGCAGTGTTTCATAGGAAGCATGGGATAATTGATTCTGTTACTTAAGGCTTATAAATATCAGAAAATTCAATAAAAATGCTTGAGGCAAAGTCAAGGTGTTGGGCTATGACTTTTAAAAGCACAACAGAAAAAGATGTTGAACAAGCTTGCTGCTCTGCTCTGTATTGTCTGTAACCAGTATTTGAGGTTAAAAATATAATAACACACTGAATGAAACAGAGATCATCACTTCAAAGAAATGCTAAGTCCCCTCCAAAAAAGCCATGTCTGCAAAACTACTTCCCCATATATCTGTGTGGTAGCTATAGGGTACTGATTAGGCAACCTACCTGGCCAGGTTAATTTAGCAAGAATTTACATGAACCCTAAATTTATTTGTAGTGAGTCAGTGATATGCACTTTTAAGGAACTATTTGTGCAATATAGTAATTCATCAACACTATTCCTTTCACTGGGATTTTTCTAATTTATTTGTGTAACTGTTAACATCAAAGATTACTCATTAAATAAAAAATCATCCCATTTCATAGCAGAAAGAATTTCAACATCAAAGTTTGCTAATGGTTCAGAGAATTTGTAAGTTAATTTTTAGTTTCTGACAGAAATGCCTCAGTAGGTCAGAACTATAAAGCTTTTCCAGACAGAAACAGTTTGCCTTACAGAAATATAGAATAATTAGTACTTTCATAATTTACCTATTAGATAAATATTTTACCTGAAATAGTTGATATCAACATATGCCAAGTGCTTTGATGTACTCAGAAAAAATTTTTAGTTTTAAACTAAGAAAAACTTCTTCTCAAAAGCATATTATTTATAGCATAACAGGAGCCTCAGTGCATCCGTAAAGTTCAAAACAGAAAGACTGTCCTCTTATAGAAAGGTCAGATGCTTTTTTTAAAACAAAACAGAACAAAACCAAAACCCACGGCCACAGCTTTTCCTCTAATGTAAAGATATCTAATATAGTCAAACATATTTTTCCATTGTATCATAGAATTGAACCTGGTTCCTGATTTTTTCCCCTGCTTGTGTTTCAGGGTCACTTAAATCTAAGAACTTTAAAGCAAACTACAACTAAAATTGTCAAGTTTTGTTTCCCTAACCCACTTCTTTGTATTTGAAACTGTTCTCATTTGTTAAAGGATCTATCTTCTACCTCACTGAGATCACTAAGTAAAAACTAGAAATCTGAAGCCAATGATCAGCTGCTACTCTCTTTTTATCAAAAAGTTTTGGAGAGAACCTGTATTTTCCTTCAATATGAGAATCAAATAATATTAGACCATTCTACTAAACTTCATCAAGCTAGAACACTATGAATAGATTTTAAAGTGGGCCAAATTTTCAAAAACAATCTCTAATTTGCAAGCCCAGGTTTGTGTGTACCACTGATAGTAGGTCTGTTTGAATCTGCAAACTATGTTTTGAGTTGTGAAGGCTTGTGTCTAATTTGTGCTACCACTCTTTTCATAAAACCATAGAATACCAGGTTGGAAGAGACCTTGAGGATCATCTGTTTGCACCTTCCTTGATGAAATTACAGTCCTTGGATCACCTTTTGGCCCTTGTCTGGACCCTTTACAGCTGGTCCACATCTTTTTTTATCTTGAAACAGGCCTTTCACGGTTAAAAAAGTATGAACAGGTGGCTCCTCTTTTGAAATTCCACTGCTATTTTAAAAAAATACTTTTGGGCTTCTGTGTTCATTTACTGATGTTATCACAGTTCAGTGGGAATTATAATTTAGTTTTAAAATGTAATGACCAGTTGTCATTTTTCCATTTTCTACATTCTGCCAACCTGCTGACATAGTGTATTAATTTAAATAAACTAAAATAATGTGTCTTACAGAAATTTTAAAATAGGCCTCTAAACTATGTAGATTTAAAACAATCTGGATATTAAAAGAAACACCATGAGCTGTCATCATATTGGCTAGCATAGCTGAGTAATCACCCCAGGCAAGATTGCTTCTGTGATACAAGCAGGTATTTTCTGTGGACATACTATCCCACCTAGCTCCCATTGCCTGGCCAGGGTGGTTGACAAAGATAATTGCAGCCCCTCCAAGGACTTTATCCTCTTCATCCTTGGTGAATGCATGGCACCTTCACATATGCAGGTGAAATCATAACTATAATTTTAGAGATGGGTAAAACTGGCACTAAAAAGAGAATGTATGTACAATCTCTGAGCCTCGCAGTCTGTTGCTGTGGCAGAATATTTAAAAAACACCAACCTTTTTTTAGGGGAGATAGGAAGAAGAAAACACCAGGGGGATTGTGCTTTCTTTTTTTTTTTTTTTTCCTTTTTACATGGGATATTGCCTCTGCTTCTGCTGAGGATGATAGTATTTCATCTTTTTGGCAGCATAATAGCATTTTTCTCATTGTTATTACAAGTAGAGATACTTAATGATAAACACAGTATCCATTAATGACAAGAATTTTAGGCCTCTATATCTGTAGACTGCTGTCTTTTTAAATCTATCTCATTTGAGGGATTTAGAATTGTTAAAATCTTGTGGCCACCTAGCTAAAAACCATTTCTGTTTTTCTCTTCTTTCTGCCTGCTCTCCTGTATAAATATTTGTGTGTGTGAGAAGATTTGCAGGGAGTTTGCTTTTCCCCTTTGATACACAGAGACTCAAGTAAGGAACATCTGTAATATCTCACCTTCTGTGCACAGATTCCCTAGTGTGAACAAAAACATCCAACCCCTTTGTATTTTGATCCCTCAAAGCGCAGGGATATGCCATAAGTCAATCAAAAACCAAAATGTTTAAATAAATTCTGAGGATTTGAAAATTAAATAAAAGAAGTAAAAGCCATAGATTTCCTTACATTTTCAAAATTTATTGTGTGTTTCAGAAAGGTCCACTGAAAATCGATTTTTCATTGCAGAAAGCAGTAACTGCAATGAAGTCTCAAAGCACATATTTCACTTGCCATTCACTTTCCTGAACTTCAAACTTTGAGCAACAGTTTTCTAGATCTGATCTTGTCCCACAGTCCTGTTGTTTCTCTTTAAACCTAAATTAACCAATTTTTAAAACACTGGGATAAAGTAGAGTGAAATATATTTCTCTCACACAAAAAGAAAGCAAAACCAAAAAACTCAGTAGCTACCTTTTTTTTTTTTTTTTTTTAACAGAACCACTCCCACTGCTGCTGGTATCAAGTGATGAAACCTGGCATGGAAAAACCTCTTTCTGTGGAAAAGTGTGTCTGCATGTTCTAGTAAACATTTGTTTTGAATTGACCAAGTTGTGAGTTCACAGATCACACACTGGGTATGTACAATAGATTTGCTTTGCACATTTTTGCTAAGTTTCTAATATGTTAAGGCTATCCCCTATGCTGGATAATGAAATAGGTTCTGCAGGTGCATAGATCTGAAGAAAAACTTCAGCAGGAGTCCTTCCTGCTGTTGGTAACATTCATCAAAGAAAGCCCATCTACTGCAATGCAGAATGTGAGGTCATAGACTAGAAACACAGAATCATTTAGATTGGAAAAGACCTTTCATATTGTTGAATCCAACAGTAAACCTAACACTTTCAGGTCCACCATTAAACCACTTCCCTAAATGCCATATCCACATGTCTTTGAAATACCTCCAGGGATGAAGACTTAACCAATTGTCTGGGCATCCAGTGATTGAAAGTCTTTTCTGTGTAAGGCAGAACTTGGGGACTCCTCTTCCCATCACTTGCTACCTGGGAAAAGTGACTGACCCCACATTGCTGCAGCCTCCTTTTGGGTACTTGGAGAGAGCAAACTCTCTGTGCTCCTTTTCTCCAGGATAAACCACTCCTCTGCTGCTCCTCATAGGACCTGTTCTCTGCAAGAATCAAAAACTCCATTTTCTTTTCTTCCCAGGAAGCCTCAAAACTCACAAAGCCACCATTCTGCTCCCTTCCCCTCTTACATAATTTGAGAGTCCCATGGATGAGATCTGGTCTTGGGGTCCTTTGCTCTGTGGGAATAATTTCCATCTTTGGGGCATATGGGAAAATGCTGCTTTTGAAACTTAAAGAAAAGGCAGACAGACTTGGGAGGAAAACTCTTGGCAGAACTTCCAGTAACTACTTAGTTGACTTAGGATGAGAAGTCCATAAGCAAAAGGCTTATGCATTTTTGGAAATTACAGATGTGGCAATTCCCCTAAGGTTAAACAGAGGGATAAAAAATGTTATGAAGTGTATCCAACCCTTTTAACAGACATTAAAATGATACTTTGACTGGACAACTCAGATTATCTCATATTATCCACTAAATTTAAACAGGTGCTATCTTTATCTCCTTTTTTTTTTGTTCACATGATCTATAAAAGTTGCAAAGAATCTTGTGCAAATTATTCCCAGATAATAAATCCTTCAGCATAAATTCAGCTGGGTTTATGGCAGCTTTATACACCTAGAGTGGGAATAGGAAAAACAGCCTGACCTGTAAAACAGCCAACCCTGAAGCAAACAAGGATGACTGCCCACCAGTAAATCACATGTCTGGGGCTTTTTGCATGTCCTTTTTTACCATCTGGAAAGCAAACCAACAATCCAGGGGTTCTGCCTTTTCTTTATATTGCTACTTCTATTGCAACACACATAACATACACATTGTATTAATCAGGTATTGAACTGAAGTGATTGCAAGCACTCATCTTTTCAGGCCTCTGTGCTGATACACTGGGGGCTGGATCAGCAGAAACTGTCTACAAAATTAGCTCTAATATGTTTAATGCAAAGGTGAAATTTCTAATCTTGGAGGCATCAGCTCCTCCCTATGTAAAATACCTCAGAAAGCTAATGAAATAATTTATTACCAGATTAATTATTGTCTGTAAGTTTTAAAACTCTAAGGCCTATTGTAACAGAATATATAAAGAGATAAGGAGAATATATTATCTGAAATTAATATAAAATTTTATATAAGGAATTGTTTTATGTACAGCATTACATTACAGCATTTAAAGGTTTTTTTAAAGATAACAAATTCAAATATTTCAATGTTGCATATAAAGAAGCAGTTTCATTTTGAGAAAATCATCTTTAAAAAAACAGAAATAGAGAAGCAGAAACAGTAACCAAAATAAGCAAAACGAATCACCAAAATAGCCTAAAGAGAGTAATCATAAAGTACCATCAATGTGAATTCATTTTAATCTCAGTGTCTCAGCAACAGGATGCCTTTACTCATGCTGAGATAGGTGACATCAAAAGATTATTACTCACACTCAGAACTGGGAAGGCTAAAGTAATGTTCAGAATACTAGAAGGTTTAAGATAAGGAAAAAAACCCAAACAAACCAAAAAGAGGCAAGTGAGATAAGTGCTGTGAAAAACCTGCATTTTTTAGTTTTATAATGTTGATGCATGAGGAGGCATGAACTGCCTAGAGAATACGCCAAGAAGAAGAAAACAGAATGAATTAGGAAAGAAAGATGAGATATAGTTATTGTAAGTCTGTGACCAGCAAACAGCAAATGGGAGAAAATGTAACAGAAATCACAAACAACAGACTAAGAAGTGCAGACTTAAAGAATTCTGAGACTATAAATGAATTCTTTTTCTGATACTTGAGCCACAAGAAATTATAAATAGTTTTGAGATGTTCTGTTTAAATATTTGGAACTGAAGAACTCTTAAATACACTGGAAAAACTGCACCCATCTGAGAGTACTTTCACATTTTTTGTTTTATTTTTAAAGTTAGATGTTGTTTATTTTTAAAGTTAGATGCTTTGTATAAGCATTCCTAGGACTGCAACAGACCTATACATCATTAAATTTAGCTCCTCTCTGCCATAGCTGATACAGTAAATAGAATGACATAGAAAGTTTAAAACAGTAAGGCTAAATTTGAAAGCAACTTGATTGGATTGAAAGAAAAACACAAGCACTGTCTCACAGTTCTTCTCTTCCAAATGTTTAGCTGTTCACTACCTTCTCTGTCCACCAGCTTGCTCTAATCTCTTACTAGTTTTTATCCTGGAAAAAATTAGCACAAAGTTGAAGTATCATATTAAAACCACTGAGTAGTAAAATGCAAATGCTGCTTAGTTCAAAAGTGTATTATTAGACCAAAAAGAGAAGAAACAGAGTGAAGGTTATAGTTCATGATTTACAGGCTGTCAAGCTATCCAATTTCATGGTATCTTTTAACGTTATATTCCATTGGAACTACGAAGACATGCAAATTTTCACATCAGTGTAAAAAGTTGGAAGGTTCAAAGCATATTCAATATTCAAAGGTAAGTGAGTATAAGCTGATGTGAATGTTTCACTTGATGTTTCTGACTATATTCATAGTTGCATGGTATCTCTTATTAGTGAAAAGAATGTTAAAATCCAGGGATGTAGTGATTTCGTTAAAATGTAACTGAAATGTTATTCTCTAAATTGGTTCATTCATTGAGGATTATGTACAACTAAAAAGTTTGGGGTGCTCAGGATTTTAAATGTTAGAGCATTAACTGTTTCACAATAGGATTTACCTTTAGCAGAACTCTTCCTTTGTTCTTTATCAGTATGCAGGGAAATGACAAATCTTCGAAGATAAAAGTCATTTTTGGATATAATTCTTACATGTGTGATATACACATATCTTTGCTGTGGAAAAAGCAATGTACCTGAAAGGTTTTTATGTATTATTTTGACATAAGATATTGTTTTGGCAAGGTTTCATCCTGTTTCAACCTTCTAAAAGCTTGGTATTTATTCCAGGCCTCTACAAGACATTTTGGTAGTCAAAAGAGAAAAGACACATAAGTGCCAAAGGTATGAAACGTCTTAAAAGTTAACATTTTGTGTTTGGTTGATAAAGTCTGGTATTTGCAGAGTCTCCGGAGAGTTGCCCTGAGATAGCCAAAGGTAGGCTGGACAGACCATTTTAAACTTCCTTCTCTGGCAACTGATTGAGCTAGGGGGACACACAGATCACAACCAGAATTTTTTATAGTCTCCTTTAATCATTAAGTTAGTATTAGCAAAATCAAGCTGCTCTTGTTAGTGGCAGGCAGCTGCTCATACACTTCTTTGCTCACAGCCTTCACCAGCACGCTTTGCTCACTCGCTCGGTTATGTGCTGGTGCCCAGCAGGGAGGACAGCCCCAGCTGTTTGCTTAGAAGCTCAGAGTTTGGGTGTTCTGTAGCACATAGCAGAAAATAGCCTTAGTAATGCAAGATCACCTTTCAATCAAAGATACCACTCATGAAAGAAAGATGGAAACGTACATGTCACAATAGAGCGCAACACATACCACAGAGACAAAGCAAACTCCAGCGGGGAAATAGCAAAGAGGACAGAACTTTATTTTAATTTTTGTATTATATAGAGCTTTGGGGACGACCGTGGATTGGAGAATGAGGTCACAACCTCTCCAACCACACTGGTCAATGAAAAGGTCCATCAAACCTTTCTCCTCCCAGAAGAAAGGAATGAAAAACAAAAAGACAGTAAGAAAAGCATCTGCGTGTTTACAGAAAACCTCGTGAGAAACTTTATCACAAAAATTAAAACATCAGAAGGTTGAAATCAGGGTGACACCTACTCTTCTTTTGATATCTGCGGAGTATTTGTGTACTACCATCTATGTATTATCAAGACGAATGCCTGATCACTGCTAGATGTATGACAGTATCTTTCACAGTCAATATTATATAAAAAGCATGCAAAATTAATGATCCAGCAGATGTAGGCTATAGGAGCTGGCCCAAACTTATGTTTTCTTTCAAAATCTGTGTAGTGATTACAATATTTTTACATAAGAGTACTTTGGGAGGATTGTAGGGTGGGTGTAGGGTCCTAAGCATCAAGATTTTCCTTATGAATCTGATTACCACTTGTTGATACAGGCACAGTGTACTTAAAACCATCCTCTTTTGCAACATATTTAAGTTCTTAACAATTACATGTGATTTTGTTCCTGTCATTGTCAAAGTTTGAATCCATGTCTAGTCTAGGTATCAACAGTGCAGACTGGCTTTCTTGTTTCAAGTTCCTGAAACAAACTGATGCAATAATGGGAATAATAATCCAGAATCAGGGTATAATTATTTCTTCAGTATAAATAAACCTATGCAAAACTTGGAGCATAAATTGGACAATTCTTTTTGGGCAATGCATTTTCACAGAGAGCTTAAGATTCTGATTTCGTCTTTGTTATGCTATTGTCTTTATATGTTTTTAGGCTTTAAATTTCTTTCATTTGATTAATTTGTATTCAGTTTGTTTTCTTAAGCTGCATTTTTGTTTTCTTTATATATTTCTTTTGTTTCTGTCTTCTTAAGTGCTTGTGATGCCTGACTTAGAATACATTTGATTAATGTTGTACAACTTACCTAAGCTACGTCTGAGTGATTCATATGGACTTTTGCAGCTGAGGCAAAGATGGGAAGAAATTAACTTCTAAGGTAGAGTTCATATTTTCATAGAATAGTCATTTAGGAGTCAAATTAATTATATTTTTAGGATGAGATATTTCTCCAGCACTGACAGCCTGAATAACTTGGGGGAATAATCTCAGAGCTCTCCCAAGTATAAGAGTAAAATTAGATGAGATAGATCCAACCTTGAAAGTTTCCCAAACAAATTCTGTGAGGAAGCGCTGTTTATGCTGATGCATCTAAAATCATTCCTGGTGATCAGAACCTTTGATTGCTGCTGCCATCTTTATACAGCCTGTGGCTGTTCTGAACTGTACTGCTTCCTCTCTGAAAAAAACTTAGCTTTGGTTCTTTGGCACTGTAGTTCAAACATTTACAGCAGTTCCAGTTAAAGGCGGACACTGTAATGGTGTTTTATTCCACGTCTGCTGTGATACTTGTCTCTTGCCAAAAAGGCTAAGATGTCAGTATTTTGAGCACTTTCTGGAGTAAAGTGTGGGAGCCTGATTTTCTGTTCTGCAGTGCAGTGCTCCCTTTTACCTTCCCAGGACGTGCAATCCGGGCTGAGTGAACTGCACTGGCTTCTAATTCCCTACGGTGTGGTGCCTTACATCGACCCCTTCTAGAGCCACTCTCACTCCTGGGCTATTGAGGCCCATTAAAATCTGATCCCACACACAGCCTAAAGATTCATCAAAGCTCAGTATTTAACTAAATAACACAAAAATCTGATTGAAATATTTTTTCATTCTTATTTTGTCTTGCTTTATGAGGTTAAAGAAGGGTCTTTCATAAGCTTTATTCTTCTTAGGAGTGCAATGATGTGCAAACTTCTGTGGCATTATCTGATAACTTGTTCTTCCTGACCTAATTGAAGGTAGTTAGATGTCTCCAAGACAGCAATTTATTTCTGAAAATATATTTATGCAATTGCTTTCTGTGACTCTTCTCACCTTCAGGAAGAAGTTAATGGTTGTTTTTTTTCAGGCCTTATTTCACCTGCATTCCCAGTCCTGTATTTGAGCTCTAAATTGCTTCCACATTTTAGTTGCTTTTTTTTCCAGCCAGCATTTCAAGAGTCTCTCTTCAGTTCTGCCCATTCTGTGATTTCTGCTCTACCATCACAGTTAGTGAGTTTTTTTGAGGTGCTTGTGAATGAAAAAGGACTGTAATGTACAAACAGTGAAGCTACCAACCTTTTAAAATGGAGAGATAAGATCAGTGGACCAAGTCTTTGGATATTACAACTTGTGTAAACCAGGAAGCTAATTTTAAGCAGCCATTCAAATACTTTGACTACACATTGGCTCCTCAGGTCCCTGAAGCTGCCTAAGCTTACTTTTCAAAAATCCATTATCCTTATTTTCTATGCACTATTAAACAAGATTACCAATTGTTATATATCTATGCATTATAAATACTTGAGGGATTATTTCTTCAGCACAATGAAATGAAAACACTTTAATTTGGGGAAAATACTGTATCTCTATGCTTTAAGCAGCTCCAAAAGTATTAAGCCAGTTTATTTTCTCCAGAGGCACAATGTTCTGAGCTCACTAATGACCTTATTTTCCTTTAGTAGAAAATTAAAGTTGTAAGTATTAGTAAGCCTATTGCTGCTTTTGTTATTGCTTTATGTTTTTATGAGAATAATTCATTGGCTGAAGTACAATTAAAATCTTATCTTTAAAAATATGAGCATGACATATGGGATATGTATTTAAAATACTATAAAATTTTCTGCAGAATTACTGGGCTTCTACTTTGTTTTACTTTAGAGTTGTGTTCCTCTGGTTTATAATCAATATATATAGATTTAGAAATAAATCAGTAGAATGCTTTCAAGCCATATTTCACATTTGCTTACGTATAATTACTGTCAGTCTGTATTACAATCCCTATGAGCCTAAAAAGTCACAGTAGTTCAGATGATGTCTCAAATCTGCTGTGCTCCTGACAACACTCTTCATAGACCCTGTGGCTATATCAATACTAGAAAATTAAATGTGCCAAGTGCCATTCTCTGCCACTGAAGCTGTTTGCAAGCAACAATTAAAAGTTCAGCCTTGAAATTTGAAGGGGGGATGGCAGAGGCACACTTCTTTCAAACAATCATGAATTCTTTGAGAGATCTGTTACATGACCTGGACCCAAAATCTGCCAGGGTCTGGTAGATGGTCCTGTCCTGACTTGTATAAAAACACAGAGACCTGGAATATTTTCTGGTGTGGTACAGATTACAGCTCTGAAGTTCAGCTGCAAACGTGTTGGGCGCTTTCCTCGCTTTCTCAAAGCCGGGAAATAATTCTACTCAAAAGGTGTATGGTTTTTTCTTGGCTTTGAGGAAGGGCTTGCGTCAGTCTCTTTCCCTTTAGCCCCCTGCTCAGGAGGAGTGCCAGTGGCTGTGCAACATGGATTTTGCTGGGGCTGAATCTGGTATATTCAGGGATCTGGTATATTCAGGGTATATTCAGATCTTTGCACAACTCCTCTGATCCATCCTTTAACAGCTATAGGCTTCTGAGGAAGCTATAGATGCCAGGATAGAATCTACTTTCAGAAATTTCTGGTATATGCAACTGTTGTACATACATGCAATACTGGTTTAGCAGGAGAAAGTGTGAGCATAGTCATTCTAAGAAAGGCAGAAGCAGGCATTAAAAACTCTAAGAATAGGAATTTCAATTGAAAAATTGATATAATTCTAATCACACTAAGGTAAATATCACTGAAACTTTGACTGCAGGCATCTTTAGCTGGTGGGGATTCCCACTAGGCAGTACAATCTACTTTTGTCAGTGTGAACATCTTGTCTTGCAGTGTCTTGGTGCTGGGCTCAGTGCTGGCATGGGCCATCCATGCATAGCAAGGGGGAAAAGCAAAAGTCAGAAAGGTTTTATTAAGGATTAGGAAGCTCCTGTGGGACTGGACTCCACTGCTGCCTAGGGGAGAACTGCCCCTGCATTTGAGTCAATGTCTGAAAAACAGTCCTGGAGGTTCCAGTGAAACATAAACAATTTACTGTTACATAGGCAGGTAACTCCTACTTTTGAAACACAACAAATGGTGCTCTTAGGCTACCTGCTTTATTCCTTATGCCACCTCACTATTAGTGTGTTCTGCAAGACAGGAAAGTGCTGAGGAAATCTTGTGGGAGTCTTTCATGTAACTTACATTTCAACTTTACCATTTCAAGCACAATCATTGGATGTGTCTGTCTAGCTGCTGAAGTCAGCCAACTTCCTAAAATGCCAGTGCTCTACCAGTGGCCTAAAAGTATTTGTATTTTTAGGTTCATCTATTGCAGTTAACGTAAAGTAGCAGTTTCTTCTGGAAGGCCAATTGTAGAGCAAGTATCTAGTCTGAAACTATCCTAATTCCAAGTAGCCCCAGAAGAATGATTCTGAATAGGTGCTTTGGGGACTCCCTCTCTCTAACAAGTCCAATTCCTGTGACAGGTTAGAAGCTCTTTTGTGGTAATGTCAGTCCAATCCTTTAAACACCAAATTTGAAATATATATTTTTTGAATATATTATACACACATATATATACACAGACATATTTCAAATATATTTGAGATATAATCTTGAAATATATTATGTATTTCAAATTAAATGAATAAATTTAATATATTCCATATATATATATACACACATGTTTTATATTTAACATATTTATTTATTCAGCTTTTTGTCTAATAGGTGTGTATTTCTTAAACAGATACAGCAGCTGGTCTCTTGAAAAGAGAAACACTATGCTATTTATAGAAAAATGTTAAACAGCAACTCCTTTCATTTAATGCCCTTGGCTAATTTTTGCAAGCATCTCTGTTTTTAGTAATGGGATTTTCTTTAAAAGAGAAGTGTCAAAGCAGAAAATTTGAAACCATAGAATTCACAGCTGAACAGTCAAACCTGCAGCAGCAGCTCAGAATTATGCATGTAAGGAGGATCCTATCTGCCACTAGTTCTCTAAAAATAAAGTACACAAGAAATAGCTATGAACACTTATTTTAAGCAACAGAAGTACACAAAAGCAGCAAATATGTAGAAAGAAATAGGAAAGCTTGTTAAAAAGAATGCTTTTTTCCTAATGAGGGATTTGTAATCTTTCTGCCTCTAAATCTGAGACCAGATGTTTCTTTCTTCTCCTGTTATTCCTGCTTCCTCACTTCTCCCACACTAGTCTGTGTGCTTTGCCCCTTCCTTTCCTTGCCTGCAGACCACTGTCATTGCCATCTCACTCTCTGCCTACCTTACACTTCGGCTCACATCACTGTTGCATGTCAAGCTGCCACATTAAATTCATATTGGTATCAAATTTTTTATTAAATGCTTTTATGGATTAGCAACAATTTTTTTTATTATATGCTTTGATGGATTAGCAACAAGTTTCCTTTGAAATTTTTTATGTATCTTATTTTTCTTATTTGTTGCAACATACTAAGATGAATACAACAACTGAATGGGATTAAATGAAATTTTAGATCCCACTGTAAGACTGACATTTCATGTTCCATAAAAGAAAGTTTGATAGGTCATCCTTTCAGAAGCAAGCCTGATTTTCTTCTATACATCTGTAATATTTAAATGCCATATTGTATACCTGCCAATATTGCTTATTTTTGGTGACAGTTTTGGAGATAAATAGATAACTTTGTGTCTCATTACTTATTGAAGTCCTCTTTTTCATCCTGATGAGAAGCATAGCCAAAGTGACCACAGCACCTCAGTCGAAGCAAGGATTAATTAGATGCATCACAGGTTTGTGAAGGGGTAGGAATGAGCAAAACTGAAGTCTGAATAAAAAATCCTAAACAACCAATCAGGTTGCATAATGAACTTGTACTAAGAAAAGCACTCATCTAAGTTTCTTCTTTGGGCAGAACATTTCGTGTTTCAAAAATCTGTGGGGAGCAGATCTGAAACCACAACAGGCTTCACCCACTGCATTTGGTCTCAAGTTCACAATAAGGAATGAGACAGTCAGAGACAGCTTCTCCTTATCCACATAATTCATTCATTTAGCTGGCCTGACCAGCTAAACTAATCCAAAGCAGTTTTTATTTCTTACTGAAAGAATTAGTTCACCAATATTTCAGCAACTGCAATATTAGTTAAATATAGTTGCATGCTCTGGAATTATTTAATTCATAAAACAAGGCTAAATGTGCTCCCATTTAACTTCAGACTTGAAAAAGGATTTGATTTTTAAACCTTATGACATTTCTCTTCTCTGGTGGACTGTGATCACCACTCAACAACCAATTTAATACAAATTTTTTTAATATTCTAGAATATAAATTAAAAATTGCACAATTCGTTAACAAATTTTTTTAGCACCTCTTGTTAGGAGTGAGTCTCAGAGGTTACATATGAAACTGTACCTGAAACTATAGAACAAGACTGAAAAATATAATCAAAGTTGCATTGTGTCTGTAGAGACAATTGCTTCAATGTAAGCATCTATGGTACAATACAGTGTATATTGCTGCCATTTTTCCAGTGATCATTCAATATAATAATTTTTTTCCAGGTTTATATACATTTTTAATAGATTAATTTTTATGTGTGTTCTTGAGTACTGCAGTACTCAAGTATAAGATGATGGAGGGCTAATAGCAAAGGAGCAAAAAGACCTGGGGAAATGAAGGCTTGATCTTGTCTCTTCCTTTCAGGTTCCTTTAGTGCTCAGTGAATCCCCTGCCTTGACCTGCTCAGCTGCTGTCAGGATGGCAGCAGTAAAGCCATGATGGAAAGGTCTGGGGTGGAGAAGTCTTCACTCATTTCTGGAGTGTGAAACTGCTGTCTACCTCATGAGCTATTCACACCACTCACCTCAGAGCCTCAGATGCAAAGTTTTTACAGTTTTGTCTGAAGAATGATTATTTTATTGCGTAGCACTGGATTTGAAGGAGGAAATTCAGGGAATAAAGGTGGTACTATCAATGCCCAGCTGGAGGAGAAAGGAGTCTGGCTGGGAAAGGGTAACTGCATCTTGTGACTTTTTCCTCTGAAATCTCTTTCCTTCACGGATCACGGAAAGGGGTGAGTATGAGCCCTGACTGTGCCACACAAGGTTGAAAGTCCCACACAGGGTTGTACCCCAGCTGGTCAGAGCACATGGGAAGGCAGTCATGTCTCTGTTTTCTTCTCCAGAGAGCAGAGAGCAGCCGAGAAGTGAGGGGACACATCGCTGCCAGCTGAGCCTCACTGTGGGTCTGCCACTAATTGATTCATTAGCTGGGATTCATGGGTCTTGAATGATTAGTGGTGTAGCAATTGCTCTGCAACCTCTAAAAAGGTGCTAAAATAATTCTTCTGAGCAAAATTGTTGTTCTTACTTTGCGATCTTATCTCTTCTTCACATAGAGCTACATGGACCTAGGCTAAAATAAGATAATTTTCTACTGCTGTTTTCATGACTGCACTCTACTACAGGAAGTACCTAAAATGAGGTGTTACAGTGATTCCAATATCTAGGAAGATCTCATTTGGACCAGCAGGAGACCATGAAGAATCAAATAAAATAAGCAAAGACATAGTACAACTGAGGAAAAATAGCTATTAAAGGTCATGTACTTAGCACTGAAAGAGATTATCACTGAAAGAGGATTTTGTTCACAATATTTTCTTGTCTTTTATACATTTAGTGCCAGCTGAGCATTTCTTCCCCAATACGGCTGCCAGAATAAACAGAATAATGTTCTACCAAAAGCAGTTATTTCAGGAAGATTGTCTGGCAATCTTATCTCTTTGGGTTTCAATGTAAGAGTAAAAGAAGTTACATTTATAAAGTATAAATTCTCATAAATTGATAAAATCATCTTGCTTCAGGCAGGAAAAACCTTCAGAAATCACATCCCTGCAGAAACAAAAATCTCTGAGCCAAATCTTCCTAGGAGCACATGAAAATAGGACTAATTATTTTTTGTTTCCTTTGCCCATATGTTATTCAGCTTTTCATAAAATAGAATTAAACATTTCTGAGTCTTTGATGAGAGAAAAAAATATAGCTGAAATTTAGGGTACTCCTGTGTTTGTCTCAATGGTGCATGCTAATTCTGAAAACAAATGGTGACAGATTCACTGCCAGTATTGCTTATGTATATTAGATTGATTTAGTCAAAAATGCATAATTACTAAATGTTGAAATTCATTTAAAAGCATAATTCGAGTTAATGAAGCTGAACATACAAATCTGTTTTAAATGGCTATAAGTTAATATTGAATTATTTTGTTTCAAGTGTGATGGAATCACAATCTCTGTTTTATTTGGGTAGAATTGTTCCAGAATATTTGAAATTTCTTAGGTATCCAGGTAGTGGTTGTGAACAGTCCAAGGAAAGAAAAAATGTTAGATATGTGTCACTGAGCAGTACAGATTATTACAGTAAGCTAGGGCAGAGGCTCTTAAAAGGACTGCCACAGCATAATAATAGTGAAAAAGAACAAACTAACAATGGAACAAAGAAAAGAACTACTACTGCCATAACTGAAGAATACAATGATCTGATGTACTATAATGCCACAACAATGGCCAATATTTTTTATAAGTTCAAAGTTGACCAAGAGGTATAACTCTAAAGGAAATCAAACATCACTGGTTCCACTGTTTGTGGAAATATATATTTTTATTATAATAAAAATTGTGGAAAATAACTGGTTTTATTGGATCCAGGGACTACAAATTTAGGGTATGCAGCATGGAAATAAAATTCCTATAGTTCAGGCTTTCTCTGGCTACATTCTCCAGCTATATTCTCGAGCCACAGCCTTTGATCTGTACAGGTAGGTCAAATAGCCATACAAAATACTTTTTATGCTACCTTAGATGTGGTGAGCAGCAGGTATTTGGGAAAGAGTATAAGAACTATGGGATATCTAGAACTCAGTAAAACTTCCTGTCTTTGAACAAGTTATGTTTTAGTGAATTAGCAATCCAAAGGTTTCTCTGGCCCCTTATCCTTCAGAGACATGACTGAATCTCATCTTCTATGATTGTCCCATCCCCTTAAACAGCATATATACTTTTGGGTGAGATCCTGTGAAGGAGTTCTGCAATTTAATCATGACTTATTTGAAAAAAGAAACAAGTAAGGAAACGTAATTCCTATTGAACAGTTTAAGCTTACTCCATGACCTTTTCTTTAACTGCCACGTGCTTCTTGTGCTAACCAAAAAAAAAAAAAAAAAAAAAAAAAAAAAAGAAAAAAAAATTTAAAAAAAAAAAAGAGCATTTTCTTAATCTTTTACCTTTTCTATATTTTCATTGTATCCCAGATTTAGGTCTGTTTTCTGAATGCAGAAGTCTGTTTCAGTAATGGTCTTTCCACCTATTGAGGCTGCTCTGTAGCACTGACCACTCTTGCTAATGTTTTCGTCATAGAAGTAGTTTCAGATTTTAGAAGTTAAAGAATTTTCTTTTGTATAATATTGATTTTTGAAGTTTCCCTTTTTTGTAAAGGGTTGGATTAGAGATTGGCTAGATAGACTTAACACCCATAAATCCATGGGTCCTGATGGGATGTACCCACAGGTGCTGAGGCAAATATTTTTGCTAAGCCACTCTCCATCATCGTGGAAAAAGTGTAACAGGAGATGTGCTCGATGACTGGAGGAAGACCAGTGTTACCCCCATCTTCAAAAAGGTTTGTAAGGGACCTCTGGATATTGTCTAAGAAAACCTCCTGCTTGAAGAGGGATCAGTTAGAGCAGGTTGGTCAGGGCCTCATCCTGATGAGCTTTGGTTGTCCCCAAAGCTGGAGATCCTGTGAGACTTCTGGACCATCTGTAACACTGGGAGTGGAAATAGGTCTAGTCAAAATTTCCCTTGTTGCAGCTTGTGTCCATTGTCCCCTGTCACATTGCTACAAACTTCAAAGAAATACCTGCCTGTTTTGCTCTGTATTCTCCCATTAGATAGAGGAGGACCAAAGTAAGATACCATTGATTGCACAGATATTTATTTATAGTTGCATTGCAATAACTGCAATGGATTTGAAGTTTTTTATTTTATATTTGTAATTTAGCTTCTTGGCCTTTGTCGGCCAGAGATACTCTGAAATTTTCAATTCAGAAATCATTCTGCCTATAAATTAAGAAAGCAAAATAGTCTTTCAGATTCTTTCTCAATAACTATGTATTCTGGGGTAGAAACCCCAGAAGGAGCACTTTTTCTGGTTAGTCCAGTTGCATCCAACATGACAAAAAGTAAAATGTAGGCTGCTCTGGAAGGCTACGTTTAGAAAAAAAGTACACTGGAGGATAAGAAAGAAATATGGGAGACCTACATACCTCTTAATAGTGAAAGAGAGCCAGGTCTCCTCACCAAACAGCCATTAGTCAGTCAGCCACAGCAATAATTTCTCCTATTGCTACCCCTTTAGGTGGAAACTTCAAATAATGTTTTTTGAAGATACAAATATCTAAAGACCTTGTTTATATATGATAATCTTATATATAAAATACTCAGTTATTGTGCACTGCTAATAATTGTTGGCAAGACATTCCTCTGTCTGAAAAAACCCCCATCCTTGTAGCATGATTAAATAAACATTATGTTTATTATAAAACAAGTTTTATACATCCATGGATTAGCAGAAATTCTTCTTAAAAATAAGAAACCAAACATAAATAGGCAAAAGTATATATGCACATTGTACTATGAAAATAATATGTTTGAAACCATGTTAAAAGCATGCAGGCAGAGTGTACCAGAAGTCTTGTCCTTTGTCACATATACTCACTAGTAATTTAACACAGAAGTCATACTTTGCTCAGAAAAGAAGGGCTACAGCTTTGTAGCCTGTACATCTCTGCCAGCTTGACCCTATTGCCAGTGTCTGAACATTCAATGATTTAGTGGTTATAGATACAGCCCAGGAATCAAGGCTGTCAGGGTATAAAAATGAAATAACTCACATATAATGTCCAGCAAAGACGGACTAAAATCTCAACCCTGAAATGCACTACAAAAATTATATCAAATTTCAATTACCACCATCTCACTGGTAAAAGGTATACTTTGGGTGGATACATGATTCATGAAAATGAGTAATTAATTATAAAGGACTCTCTCAAGATGCACTTAGCAGATGTCATCCCAATTATTTAAGTGCTCCTTCGAACTAAGGAACATCAGCAGTCTAATTATGCCCTGGAATAAAATTTCTATGTTAAACTAAAAAGTATCGTATATAGAACTTCACAGAGCCTGGGTGCTGGGTTGTATTCTTCCACTAACCTTTAGATAGATGGTTGCATAATGTACCTAGATGCTACACATAATGCTAAGAAATCTGCATCTTGGAAATGTTTTTCAGGAGCAGAGAGAAGAGGGAAAGCTACTCAAAATTCCCTCATTCTGAGTACTTGAAAAATAATGTGTGACTTCAATATAGTATTTGTTCTGCCTTAATACAAGAACTCGATGAAACAAACAAATGTTGTGTACTAATTTTAGTGCCTATGTGATTTGCTGATCAGACATCATTTCACTGTTCTGTGCTGGGGTGGAGGTGAGGGAGGAAGTGGGGGAGAGACAGAGAAAGTGAACATGCTGGTGCAGGGCTCCTAATGATTCTCAGTAACAAAGGCCCAATAACAAATGTTAATAAGTCAACAGTTTTACTGAGAGAGAGTCAGAAGAGGAATACAAAAAGCAAGTCAATCTTATGCCACTTTAGATGCTGGGCATCTGTATTTGTGCAGCATCAGACAGACCCCATGTGGACCTTCCCATGTCACACTACAGACCCTGTCCATGGGGGCAGGTGCCTCCCTTTTGGTTGTTTGAGATATTACATAATCTTGTTAGAAAAGAAATAACTATTAATAAAAGATGTTTACATGATAACTTCCTGCTGCACTTTTAGATAAAGGCAAGATTATGGAGGTGGCATAATTGCTGGTACAAGTGGGAGCTGCCCCCAGGTTTGTCTGCTACAAGGAGAGAGCTGAGGCTGTCATTCAGCCATAGGATTTGTGCAGCTCAACACAATGTGAAGGTGCTAGAGATTTACTCTGTGTGGATCACTACATCAGGCTTATACAATGGTTTTCTGGTCAGGATCACTGCAATTATCTAATGGACTTTTATGTTGTGCAGTTACGCGAGAGGACAACCCTGGAACTGTAGTCTGACAACGGTGATACAATAGTGATTACTCCCTGCTTAATCACCAAAAGATCAATTTAAGACTTTTGGGATTGTGGAACAGTGGATGAAGGCTGAAGAATTGTCCCCATTATGATGTTAAGATCGTTGTCTCCTTATGTATGTCATGTTGACACATTGTCATGTGTTATCGAGGTGTACATGTAGAAGTAAACCTTTTGTCAGGGCTAAACATCTTGCATAATGATCCTAATTCTTTTATCAAGTAACTACTAAATAAGACCCAGAATATTCCAGTGTATTGAATATTTAAGTAAACATCAAGTCCATTAATGAATGTCCAAGAAATAGTGAGAAAATGCACCTTATTAAATATTTCACTGTTAACACAGTGAGGAAAATAGATACATAGTGAAAGTTACATTTTCATATATGTAAAAGAAATTCAACTAAAAATTTTACATCAAAAATGCAGCTTGTACAATGCATTCATGAAGAACAATTGGTGGAGCAATATTGAACAATTCAATTGCACATATTATGAGACAACTAAAGATGCCTGCTGATGACATAGTGATTATTAGTACATCTAAAGAATCTGCTGTGTGTGGAAGATATTCAGAGAACTGTTTCTGACTCCAGGTTGCTTAAGAAGAAAATGGTAGGGTATGATGACATTTCTATAGTAGATGTGTCTGCACTAGCTTTGTCTGTATTCAAAGCCAGCATGGAGGTGTGCTAGTAATGAATCTTCCAGTAACCTGTTTCTCAGGTTTGTTATGCTCAGCCACTGGAATGCAGCTTCTCATTTTGATCTAAACCTTGGCTTCAAACCATGGCAGCTTGCTTCCATTGGAAAGCAATTTTAGTAAAATACCAGTCTCATTCCCATAGCTCCTGCTGCTTACCCAAGTATTGTGAGTGTCAGTATCTCCTAACAGTCCTCTGTGTCTGTGAGGTGAGCTATTCACTGGCCCTTGAGCAACAATAAGCTCATCAAAGATTAGTTATGTCTGCAGCAATTCAGCTCTTCAAGGCTGTGTAAGGAAAACAATAGACTAGAAAGAGGAAAGTCTCAGGACACGGTGGCCATGAAGGTACAAGAGCAGGATAATGTGAGAGGCCTTAAAGGTAAAAGCGTTAGTTGTAACTGATTAATTACGGATCATTTTTTAAAAAAACCCCAAATCTTTGGGGCTGAATAGGATTGATTTTAGGGTATTACTTCAACATGTATAGAACTGTGTAGCAACCAATTACTGCCCATGACAGACAGAACAGATGGAGACATCTTTACTTTGAAAATAAGAAAGCCATTAGATGTGCATGTGCCTTAAATCAGAACCTGACATGCAAAACGTATCTCTCTCATATCTGGTGTTGTGATGTGTAAGGTCTGGTTTTAGGATCAAAGGGAAGTACTTATTCTATGGTGCTGTTTGGCTTAGTCTTCAGTTGCTTTGTTTGATCTGACATCCCGCCCTGGTTTGATGCTCTGTCCTATAGAAACACCCTTAAATTTGGCACTATAGGTGAAGCTAATGAACTGGCGACAATCTTATGCTGAAAGTCAAAAACCAAAACCATGTTTTCAGACGGACAGGACCCTTTTTTCCCCAATAGGAGAATCATATGTGGCCATTGTGAACATAATGGGTCAATATTCACTGCATTGAGAGGAAATACATGCTTGTTTATTTTAATAGTGGACTTTGGCTTGCTGAAAAATGAGAAAGGAGAAAGAAATTGAAATCTGGCATAGGAAAGTTTTCATAGCTTTGCCACAAAGTCTATTAATGAAAATGAATTTCCTCTAGTGTTTCTGAGTGAGTAGAAGTTCCTAATCTAGTGAAAAAATATATACTAGAAGACAGCCTGAAGGCTGAACATGATGAGAGCACTATATGCTAAATTTCTTTTTATTCAGTCAATTGTTAAGATTAGACCATGTCACAAATCAGGTCACATGATATTATAGGTCTTTCTGACTTTCTTCAAAGTAGTTACTTTCTCCCTTTCTCTCCTTAGTATTTGTTTATTCAGAAGTCATGCCATATAATTTTTAACTGCTTAAGGTGTCTAATGTAATTTAAAGCTGCTATACTGAAATATACACCAGCCTAAGAAATTATTTTAAAACAAAGACCTATTTTTCAGTATGGGGAAACAAAAAGGTTATCTAAGTTCCAGAGTCATGAGTCTTGGTGGACCCAGCAGTGTGCCCTTGCCACAGGGAAGGCTTAGGGGATCTGGGCTGCCTTAGACAACACATTGTGACCAGATCACAAGAAGTGTTCCTTTTTCTTTATTCAGCACTGCTGAGGCCTCCCCTGGAGTGCTGTCTCCAGTTCCAGGCTCTCCAGTACAGCAGTGAAACGTACGGGAGAGAGTCCATTGAAGGGCTGCAAAGACGATGGAGGATGAGAGCATCTGTCCTGTGAGGAAAGGGTGGGAGAGCTGGGACTGTTCAGCCTGGAGAAGAGAAGGCTCAGGGGGATCTCATTAATGTATATAAATAGCTGAGGGGACGGAGCCAGCCTGTTTTCAGTGGTGCCTCCTGACAGGACCACAAGTAATGGGCACAAGTTGAAACACAGGTGTCATCAGAGCATCAGGGAACACTTTGTTACTGCGAGGATGATCTAGCACTGTCACAGGTTGCCCAGAGAGGTTGTGCAGTCTCCCTCCTTGGAAAATATTTAAAAGGCACCTGGTCATGGTCCTGTGGAACTGGCTGTAGGTGGCCCTGCTCAAGCAGGAGGGTTAGACAAGCTGACCTATAGAGGCCCCTTCCAATCTCAACCATTCCATGATTCTGTGATTTTGTATTCCTAAACTGAGTATCCACATTGAGACAAATTCATTTGATGAACAAATTCAAAATTTATTTTTTCTTCAAGATCTTTCCTGATCCTATGCTAATGCCACAACGTATTGAAATCTAATTAATCACAAAATTTTGTATGCAAAATGTGGAAGAGATGGTAAAACTCACATGTTGAGTGATATGAGCATTCTATTGATGGCAGCAACCCTAAATCCCGACTGAAATTGTTCATTTGTGAATTGTTCATTTATCATTTGTTTTAAATGGCTCAGTAGAGAATCTGTGTGACTGAAGTAACAGCATCATAATCATACACCATCAATCATAATAATATAGCATCAGTAATGTTCTCTCCCCTGCAAACTTAGTGGTAATGCCAGAGGCATGTCCTTTGGAGGTGCAAACTGCCTGCAGAGGTCAGTGCTTTCCAGTCTACAATCTCAAGGAGGTGGGTATCTGTGTTTTGGTTTTTTGGCTCTTTAAGGGACATAAATGCAGCATGGCTCTAGAATGTACTCTTGGTATAGAAGGGCCTTTTTTCTGGTAAGAGTTGCACAGTACCACCACAACATGAATAATAGAAGCAACAAGCAGGGAAGCCCTATCACATATTCATTAAACAATATCAACATATGAGTGGAAAGCAGTTTCTGCATACCAGCTACTTTTACTTGCCATAAATTGCCCAAAGATATAAAGCTTTGTGAATTTCTGAAAAGTTTGCATTCCATTGATGCAGAAAAAGCCAAATGTATAATTTTCTGTAATGATTCAAGTAAAAAAATACTCTGCGTGTATCCAAGAACAGAATATCTATAAAAGCATAAGCAGTTGCAAACTCTAATCCTACCACCAAGTTTTACACAGCAATTCGCAAAGTTTGTACCTTTGCTGTGAAAATTTTCCCAAGGAAATAAAAAGGAGAGTGGAATTCTTAAAATTTTTATTTTCCTTTGAAAAAGGAATGCTCATTCTAGAGGATTTCTTCAAATACACCTAATTTCATGCTGGATTAGTGTCGGTCTCTGATTTCAGACATGAATGTAGTCTCAGTCAGTCAGTATATCTATGTGTATATAGGATATTGGTAATCACTTCAAGTGTTTTGCTGAATTGAGGTCACATAACAGCAAACCAATAAGATCCCAACCTTTGGCAGGTCTTAACTAGGAACTCTCTAAGAGTTGATTTGCAGTTGCAGCTGACAGAAACAGGTTAGAAATTGAAAAATCATTAGTGAAAGCTTAACATTTTTAAAAATAAAATTGAACAAAATTCCTAAGGAAGATAACTCTGGAAACAAGGAGAGTCGAACACATGATTCTGTTTCATCACTAAGGACAGCAGTAAAACTGTAAGCCTTATGCTGGTATGGCATGGCATAATATATTAAAAAGAATTCTAATGTCTTTTTCTCTTTCATCTTTTTTTCATGTTTTCAAAGATAAGCACTGTGTAAGATTAATATTAGAATGACAGGGACACTGAATTGGAAATTCTTCAGGGGTTTGAAATACCACATTTCAGAAATTTACTGAAGGGATGAGGAAAATAAAACAGGAAATGGCAAATTTGATGCAGAAAAGTGGTGAGCTGCTGATATATCACTATTTAGGTTGAAATAATAGGCAAATCTAAGTAGAAGTTAACAATAATAATAATAATAATAATAATAATAATAATAATAATAATAATAATAATAATAATAATAATAATAATAGGCCTCCTGAAGGACTTTAAAATAATTTATATTATTTAATTGTATTTCTAGAAATATATATATTTCCAGAATAATTGGAACAGTGATAATAATTCAAAGTAATTGAAGAAAACCTTTCAAAGAAATGAGAAATTTAGATTGCCTTTGAATAGACAAGTTTGGATTTTTCCATAGGTTGCAGTAGTTTGGTTTTTTACAGTTTCTTTAACAGTTTTCATAGGAAGAGAGTATTTTAAAAGCATTCATAGAAATAAAGAATAATAACCAAGAACAGTGGAAGAAAGAATGGTGGGGCCAAACAAAGGAACATATGCCTTACTGTATGCAAAAGCTCTTGAAACTGGCTGTGTGGGAGGCACAGGGATGAAATAATATGAACCATGCTCTGCTATGTGTAGATAATTCATGTTTTTCATTCTAATGCCCATCAGAAGACAAATAGAAACTCTGAAGTTAACTCAGCTTAGCTTACAAGAGCCTCAGCTCCTGCTCATCATCATCATTACCATAATCAAGAATTTATGGCACTCTGTCTGCCCATACTGCTGACTTACACTGTCTGTAACACAGAGATGTAAAAATATGCTCACATAAATTCAAGAACTTTATTATTGTAGTTCTTCATGAACAATAGCTTGTAACTAGAGCTTTGTAGGCTCTTAGGTAGAAATTCTGAAGATGTCAAAAGGCAAAAAGAAAAAAATATAAATGAAATTGAAATAGCTAATAAAAGCTGGAGATATATACATTCCATTAATATATTCTGAGTTTATATATCCATACGTATTTGTGCATATATACATGCTTAAGAGTTTTGATAGTGTTTGAACAGACAAATGTAATACTGAGGGGGGAACACCACTGAATTACCACATGCTGCAATCCTTCAAGTATCATTAGTGCTCCTAGTTAAAGTATTCTTTGGAAACCAGTTCTTGGCTGTATTTAAGTCTGGTTTTTCTGGTCCTGTTTATAAAGATTATGCAAACTACCCTCTCTTTTTGGCTGATGTATTCATTAGTCAGACAGACAAAATGAATGACTTCTCAAAAATTTTCCAGATATGTAATCTTTACAAACTACTTATATTGACTACTCAGTGAGTGTGATATGCCTCATAAATCAAATTGTATATTGTTTCTTTAGTTAGAGGACTGAAACTCTTTATAAAACAGAGAATAATAAATGGCAGAGAGTGAAGGAAAACAAAACATAGCTAGAGTATGTATTTCTGACACACCCTTATGTTTAACTTTGTAATCCTTTAAGAATTTATTAATATTTTCAGGAATAAATAACTAGTCATAAATAACAACTAATATGAGCTAGCATATAACAGTTGGATATTTATTTCGTATAATATTAGTGAAATAGTTCATCCTGTATTTGACCAATCCAATTTACACAGAGAAAATAAAGCTTAAATATCCCAAACCTTTAGGTAAAAACTGTTAAAATTGTTGTGACTGTGGCATATGAGGAAAGTTTAACATGATAAACAGCAACTATTTTTTGCATTGCAGGTATTTGTGCCATAATTTTTAACTCTCAAAACCCCACATTTACAGTTTATAGCACAGGAAGTCTTCCCTAAGATATCTTTAACTGGTACATTGGATCAATTAAAAAGTTTGCACCATTATATCTTTGGCATGTTTGCTGTTTGTTATGTTTTGGAGTTGGGTTTTGATGTTGGGTTTGAGTTTTGGCTTGTGGGGTGGGGTTGGTTGCTTTTTTTTTTTTTTTCCTTGAAATGTGAATTCCTGGACTACATAGGATGATTCTTCAGAGCTATTCTTGAATTGCCAGATCGAAAAATAGCACCGCTTCCAAAAATGGAATGAATGTAACAAAGAAGGAAAAGTGTGTATCTGTGAGGTGCAGTTCAAAGACTGAGTTCTTCATGGACCAGTCCCTCACAACTTCAGAGATCACTTCTCTTGCCATTCAGCTCTATTTGCTGGCACAGCTGGAGAGGTCAGCCAGTCCTGGGAGGCTCAGGATCTTCTGAGAGCCAATCCTTCATTTTGGACAAGAACTGATGCACACTGATGCAGCAGAAAAGAATCACTTAAATTTTCACATGTACTATAATAAAACCAACATTTATTTCTTTTGCTTATTTTCCCTTTGTAACTTCCTGTCATGGCCATCCAGCTGTGTCTCCTTCAGAAGAGAGACAAGAAGAGAAAATCAGCTAGATATGTTGCTCTGTTTAAATAGTTGGGAAGCAGATAAATACTGAGATGATAATAGCTGCAAGAATGCTTACACATACAAATAGGGATACTTTAAAAATTATGTATAATTTTTTTAATATTTAAGCATAACATTGCTGTTCTTCCCCCTGAGAGTTATAGATTGAAAGAGTTGAGTTCAAATCCTGAATCCAGGGTAGCAGAATTTTTGACCTCAGAATAAAATATTAATGCAAGATTTTGAAACTACAAGCTGTCTGCTAAGTAATAAAACTGATCAGAAAAATACTAAAAGGAGAACTGGTGACACAAAAATACACTTATCATTGAATTGCAGAGTGCTTTTCAGCTAATAGTAAATTGTTCTGCAAATATATTTACAGGAGACTTAAAATAAAATGAAAATTGCTGCGCTGAAATTGTAGCTGAAAAGGATAGAAAGGATAAAAGAACACCACATTTGCTGAACTGATGCTTTATTTATGTCTTTTCAGAGGAAAACGAGGATGGAGCACAAACAGAGACAGGAATCATATTTCTTGTTATAGCCAAGAACAGAGGTATTAGACGCAGAGTAGATAATAACAGAAATAAAGTCAGATGATTGCAATTTGTAGATTTTTGGTTTTCTTTTTATACGTACATATTTTACATGTCATTATCCTTCAAAATCTTCACTAATTTAAATATGATTAATATTTGCAGCTGAAATAATGGTCAAATTAAAAATGTTATAAACAAAGAATTAATAAGGATTATACAAATGAGATCCTAATGAAATTTTGAAAAAATATGAATAGTAAAATTCCAGTTCTGTTATTTGATAACATTCACTTTTCTTTTTTTGCCAGAATCAGAGTAAAATGCGTATGCATAAAGACAGTTCAACACAATGCAGTGCAATCTTGGGGCCTTTGAACAAATGATTTGTTGAATTTGAACTTCATCTCATTTAGTGTGCAAATCTATTCTTAATTTATTCTTCTGTAAGATAGTAAGCCCGTGGTTTTGCTATAAACTTAAAAAATAAACATGTAAAATTGAACAGGTAACAGTATCTTCCTACTTATCAGATAAATTAAGAAAACAGAGATTAGTCCCCTTAGTAGGGGTACATAAGATACAGAAAATAATCACTATATAATTTTTTAGGTATCTCTCCTCAACATCTTTTCTGAGATTTTGGTTGGCTGGTCGGTTGGTTGGCTGTGGGATTTTAAATTTTTTTCTCTGCTGAAATGAAGCACAAAAAATTTACTTTTGGTTGGGGAATAGTGTCCTGAAATTCAATTTAGGCTTGCCAAAGGAAAATTACTAAAAGTACAAAGCAAAATATGGTTTGATGGTTTCAACTGCCTCATTTTCAGAGAAGAATTTAGAAAAGGGTATGTTATTTAGATCCAAACTGGACCATCCTGCACAGTATAATCAGACATATGTCTTGTATTACACTTAGTGATAAAACAACCTATGATTTGTTTCTGCTGCAGTATAGCACCACTGATAGCATAGATATTGAATTGTATAGATAATGAAAAATATCAAACATATATAGGTTGAAAAAATGTTTCCCAGTGTTGAACTTCATACTTTTTTAATGTGTAAGTTTCTTACATTTGTCTTTAGTAATGTAAAACATAGGTTCCAGTGCTTTGCTAAAACAGGTTCGAGACCCTTTTTTTCTGTCATTATATATTATAGTGCACCTTTTATAGCAACTTCAGTATCAAGGGGATAATAGGGCCTAATCCCATAGGCAAGAGGGAGGAAGGTGGGGAATACAATGGCATTTGTTTTCTGAATCACTCCTATATGTGACAGAGCCCTGCTTTCCTGGGCTTGGCTGAACACCTGCCATGGGAAAGCCACGTAAGAATTCCTTGTTTCGCTCTGCATGCACACACAGCTTCCCCTTTCCTTATTGTACTGTCTTTATCTGACCCATGAGTTCTGTCACATTTGCCTTTCTGATTCTCTCTCCCATCCCACTATGGTGAGGAGAGAGCAGATGTGTGGGGCTGAGCTCCAGCTGGGGTTAACACACAACACTTGAAGAAAAAATATTTTTATAGCATCCATTTACACAGGGGTTAGAGCTTCCTAAAACAGAGATGCTGAAATCTAAGTTTTGGGGGATTTATTTAATGAATTTGTCCAATAATTTGAAAGTTTCAGAGCCAAAGTTTCTTGATATTGATACCTGGCTACAGTCTGTATCTGGTCCCTGTCATGACTTTCTGGACTCTGAGAGGAGCAGAGCATTCAGTCCCATGGCTTTACCCATTCCTGTGGTGGGATTTGTGTCTTTCTGGATCACGTTGGAGTAGCAACATCTGTGGGGATGCTGTATGATCCTGCTGTATGGCAGCTCAAAATGATGAGTCACTGTAAGTGCATATATGTGCAGATGCAAACAGATAAGTTGGAGAGCTGGTAGAGCTTTTTGGACAGCAACAGGAATTTGAAGGGCGTGAGACAAATGTAAGATGCACTTACACTTTTCTGGGATTAAAGAGCCTGGAGAGTGGACAGGAGTACTGTCAGATGAAGTTTCTATAAGGTTCTGTTGCTGTAGAATAGAATATTGTATTTATGAAAATACAACATATAATGAAACAAGACTGTGAAACGTTACTATGACTAATGAAATATTACATAACTTGTAATTATACAAGTTTCAAAGAAAAAAACAGAAAAGCTTTCAATAATGATGAAGACCCCTGAAGATCAGGTATAATAAACACTGCAGATTCTGGATAGTTGTCCTGGTTATCTAAATTCTTAAAGTCTAAGACCTTGCTGAATAGATGATAAAAAATCTTTCCACGACTTAAGCAACATAATAAACTAGAAATAATCATGGGGTTCTTGTTTTGTTTTCTTGAAAACTGGCAGGATACAAAGGATGAAAAAGAGCTTTAAAATAGTAGACAGATTTGCACTTGAATACTAACATATGCAGAATAATAAAGTGAACTTAGAGTACCCTGCATAACATTACAGCTCATCAGCAGTCACAAGCTTATAATATTCAGGTTATGGCTGAACAAGATGTAAAGGTATTTCCTCTGCAAACTACTTGAATTTTACAGTGACAACTATGCTTTATTGTAGGTAGAAAATGATACTCAAACAGCTGTGCCATTTGAGGTGTGACTGCATGGTGAAAACTTTTAGTAAATATTCACTTTCCAAACGACATGCTTTGTTTAACTGAGAAAGAGAATTCTCAGTAATTTAAACATGTATCTGCTAGTCTTTTATTCAAGTTGGTTTTAGTGCAAAGGAGGAAGAGATCTTTAGGAATAAAGATCAAATTTTGTTATTAATTAAGCATCTAGATTTTTAGTACAGGGTTATGGAGTTCTAGTGACTTTTCTTTTGGCTTACTGTGGGACTTTGAGAAAACACCTCATTTATTCATTTTCCATTCTGCTGCCAGCTTTTCGGCTGAGTTAGATTTAACTGGGATCATGAGGATTTTCACCCCACTTTCTCCAAAAATTCATTAATTCTTTCAGCAGCTCTTCAATGTTCAGTATTTCATATCCTCCTGGCTCCTAAAACCTGTGAGGAGCCAGAGAAAGCCTGCATCCATGTGTAGAGAACACTTTAGCAAGTGCAGAAATTTAGAAATTGTATTGAAAATAATTCGCTAGAATTTAATCTGAAATCTCTTCTCACAGTTTTCCAAGAGAAGAGTTGCACTTAAATAAGTAGATTGTTTAGAAAGAGTATTAGGTATGCTATATGATCTTTTAAATTAATTTTTTTTTTATTAGAAGTGTTACAGAGTCTTATAAATTATATTTTCCAGTAATATGGCAGACATCCAGTACTTATGGCAGAGGGACAGTGGAGCCACAAGCAGCACCGAGGAAGGCTGCAAGCATCTGCTCCTTCAGAAGACTGAAAGCTTCTTATATTTCATCTCCTATGTATTTCATCTGTGTGCCTTCTTGTGATTGGTCAATACTTGGCTCATTGCCTTCAATACCAGTCACCTGTCCTACACAGCTGTAGCCCATCAGGGAGGAGGCTCCACCTCAGCCCTACTCCCAGTTACCACAAGCTGTGTGCCCACAACAATTCCCCCTTTCTTTTTCTTTATATAAATACCATAATTTGTTGTAGGCTTAATTAATTCGGGAATGTGTCTAAGTACTGACTTTTCATTATATATCAACAACTTCGCACAGTAATACACAAGACTAACATTTATATAATTCTATCAGCAGGCACACAATTTCATAATGTGGTATACAAGAATAAGATAGAATCTATATGTCTACATCTTCATAGTTGCAACTCCGGAGCACAATACACATGCTTTACCATCAAACAAACACAATACTGAGCAACAGAACTATTCTGTGTTTTTTACAGTTGTTGTTATATGAGTTGGTTCCATCTGGCTCACCAGTACCAGGTGTCTGCTACGCTGGGTTATGTCCCCAAGGGCTGTTTTAGTCCAGACCAGCAAGCACTCTCACGCTGCCCTTAATGCTACACTGTGTTCCATCTCTGGCTGCACCTCACCCTGCAGCCCAATCCCAAATTACATTCTGTGTTGTGGAGATGGCCATGATACAATCTCAGGCTTCTCTTGTGTATTTTTGTACAGCTCTGATGCTGCCTCTCAGAGCTCCATGCTGGTTTTTGTTGCTCTAGTGTTCATGCAGCAGCACCCAGCAAACCTCTGCTCACACTCCTCGGGGGCCATGCTGCTGTGGTCATGCCATTTGCTGTTTCTATCTCTGTTGCTCTATTTCTGTGTGGCTCTCAGAGCTTTGGTCTGCCTGCTCAGTTGCCAGGCTCCCAGTCCTCCTGGCTCTACCATCTTACTGCTCATAGGTCTGCAGTTGTCCATCTGAATCACCTCAGGATCATGTCAGCATCACGCCAGAGCCACCACCTATAGCAAATATCCAGCACTTATGGCAGAGGAACAGTGGAGCCACAAGCAGCAGCCAGGAAGGCTGCAAGCTTTTGCCCCCTCAGAGGGCTGAAAGTTCTTAAATATTTCATCTCCTATGCATTTCACCTGTGTGCCTTCTTGTGATTGGTCAATACTTGGCTCATTGCCTTCAATCCCAGGCACCTGTCCCACACAGCTGTAGCCCATCAGGGAGGAGGCTCCACCACAGTCGTACTCCCAATTAGCACAAGCTCTGTGCAGACAACACACACTTAGTGCTGCCTGGATGGAGCACAAAGTTGTGCCTTTGCCCCTTTCTTTCCTGTGTTACGATGTGTCCATTCAAGGAGTTGATGTGTAACAGCGTTTCTCATTGCTCTCCTTGTGCTCAGGAGATTGGAGAGCTGCTCATGCCCCCTTCTCCCACCCCAGCTTGACCCTTAAAGGGTTCTGCAACAGGGTAAGGTGGCATGTTGCCACTGGCTCAGCTGCCAGCCCTGGTTGTAGACAATGTGGAAGGCTCATCTCTATGGCCTGAG
>VWZP01000965.1:194-64282 GCA_013396995.1 Dicaeum eximium | reverse complement strand
AAAAAAAAAAGGAAAATAACCATGGCCTACTATGAGTACATTATTTGTTTAACTAAGCATCAGGAAGATTTATTTTTTTTTAGCACAAAGACTTGGATTCTCTGCTAGATCTGAGAAAAGCACAAGCATAACTTAAAACATTTGAGTCATCACATTGTAAGACATTGGAAAAACTCACAAAGTCCTTCCTCTATAAACTCCTGTGAAACCCAAGGACATTGGGAGCTGGCCATTTCTTTTTGCACAATCACACATAATTCAGGACAGATTATGTGCCCATAAAGAGGGGATTAGCACACAAGTGGTGGTGTTAGCACCAAAAGAGAATTTTGGATGGTCAGAGCTTGTGCAGATGTTAGTTAATAGTGGCTGAGGGGGTGTTTAGGCTCAGGAGGGACCTTCTTGCTCTCTACAACTCCCTGGCAGAAGGTTGTGGCAAGGTGGGGTCAGGCTCTTCTCCCAGGTAAAAGTGATAGGATGGGAGGAAATGGCCCCCAGTTGCAGCAGGGGAAGTTTAGACTGGATATTGGGAAAAATCTCTTCACAGAAGTGGTGGTCAGGCATTGGAAGAGGCTGCCCAGAGAAGTGGTGGAGACCCCATCCCTGGAGGGATTTGAATGATCACTGGAGGGATTCAAAGACCTCTGGATATGGGACCTGGGGACATGGGGTGGTGATGAACGTTGATTCCTGATCACAGAGGGTTTTTCCAACTTCATGATTCCACAGCTGGTGTGTCTGTGGTGTTTGGGGCAGTTGTGGATGGACTCCAAGGGCTCAGGACCATTCTTAGGATGCTCTGCCCAGTGATAAAACATTGAAGTCAGCTTTGCATCCCATTAGGAATCAACTGATTTGCAGAGAGACACCACCTGAGCATGCAGGATAAATCAAGGTAGGCATGAGGGTTATCAGTGCTTGCACTGGGTTGTTTCACCTTGTCAAATACACATTTGACACCCGCAGGGCAAGGCTTGGTGGGAGGTGGTGATGGTGGAGGTGGGCAGAGGGCTTTCCACAGGGAATATTTTTCACAGTGTAAGGACTTTGGAGAAAATTAATGTGAAACATTAAAAATGTTCATTTTTAAAAGGGAATCCATTTTTTAGGCACAATGAGACACTTCAGGTGGTGTGGCAGTGGTGAGTAATGCACACTGGAGTTATTTAACTTCATCTCATGCCTCACTATTCCCCAGGGGCACCCATTAATCAGCGTTACCAGGCAGTTTGTCATGTCCTTTTGCTTAAATAATATCCATACCAAACTACAAGTAATGCGTGCACCTGGAAATCAGCGGGGGATCTGCCTGTGTCAGGACAGGAGGATCTGTTCTGGAGGACACAGGAAAGCTGAAGGACTCCAGTTGTGGGCTTTGAATGGTCCTGTAGGAGATTGTTTGAGTTAGAATGTGTGTCACAACGGGAAAACGCAGCAGCCAGCACTGCTGAACCAGGAGCAGTCTGATAAATAAAGCTAGCAATAAGTTCACAGAAAGATGTGACCACAGACTCCAGACACCACACCACCCTCGGGTACCATTTCTCCATTTCTTTGCCAGATGAGGAGGGATTTCATGTGTGTTTGGGTGTGTAATTACAGTTCATGTGGGACAAAATCCTTTCCCTGAAGGGATTTAAAAGAGTGGATGTGGTGCTTAGAGATGGGGCTTGGCAGTGCTAGGTTAACAGATCCAATGATCTTAAAGGTCTTTTGCAACCTAAACTATGAGTTCCATGAGTCTCTGACCCACAAGAAACAGAAAAACCCTCTCTGATTTTACGAATGAACTCACAGACTACCAGAACTAACACATTTTACCCACACATTCTGTTAATAGAGACTGGCTACCATTTCCCCTGAAGGATGGCACGAGGAGTTCCTGTGCCTGAGGATCTGAGGGGGAATCTCTCCTCTCTGTACACAACCCCACAGCCTGGCTACTCCAGATAGCTCAGCTTCTCAAAGCAAAGCCTGGCAGATCTTTACACAGCTTCCTCTCTTGTTTGTCAGATACGTGTTTAAACTGGATACCTGAAGGTTAAACCACTGCAAGCCCTCATCAAAACAGTAAATCACCTAATTCCCTACCTCCCCCAGCCAAACATTTTCTCTAACTTGTTAAGCAAAATACAGACAGCATGGCCTGCCATTCCTGCAGAACTCACAGCCTTCCAATACCTGAAATTACTGGCAGACCTGTCAAAAATGACCTTCTTTCAACAACATCTCTCTCTTTTTTTATTCCCCCTACCTCCAGGTAGGAGGTGGGGGAGGTTGGAAAACTGTAAAGATCAAGCCACAGCTGCATGTGGTACCTAATTAAACAAGTGTAAGAAAGCAGAGAAAGGTCAGGTTGTCAAAAATCATTGCTGTATCTTTACCGGATTGTATTTAGAGACTGATAGCAGCAAAGAAAATAACTCAATAAAGAGAATGAGACTGGAATAACAAACTGACTCCAGGGACAAGCCGGTTTGAAACGCAAAAGGCTAAAGCTGCAAGATTTATGTGTGTGTGTACATATATATATATATATATATGTATGTGTGTATATACACACATAGAGACACAAACCAAAGGGAAACAAGTGCTGGGAATGAAAGGAAAACTGTTTGCAAAGAGTAAATAGATGACAACATGGAGGAGGAGGCGGGACAATAGAAGTTCAAACAGGAAATGTGGCAAGAATTAGAGGCTGAAAATACACAGGCAAAAGCAGGTAATTAAAGAAGAAATTCTTCCCTGTGAGGGTGGGCAGGCCCTGGCACAGGGTGCCCAGAGCAGCTGTGGCTGCCCCTGGATCCCTGGCAGTGTCCAAGGCCAGGCTGGACAGGGCTTGGGGCAGGCTGGGACAGTGGGAGGTGTCCCTGCCCATGGCAGGGATGGCACTGGATGGGCTTTAAGGTCCCTTCCAACCCAAACCAGTCAGTGATTCTGTGATAATTCTGTTATAAAAAGAGAATGAAATAAGTAAATAAATTAGGGAGTGGATAGGAAGGGGAAAAATATAAGAAAAAAGCAAATACAGTCACAAATTCAGAGGAGGAGGCTGACTTTTTGAGGGCAGAGAGGGAATTCAGACTGGGAGTGTCAGTGCTCCAAGGACTTTGAGAGTACTGGGGAAATTCTGGGGTCACCAGGCCATGCAGACAGACCTCTTTCCACCAACTTTCCCTTTCCTTCCATCTTTCCACTGTCCTTTTCTTATCCAACCACCCAGGCTGAGCTGTGCTGGTGTGGGCAGGATCCTGGTGAATCCTTTGCCTGTGCCTCCTTGCCAGTGACCATCCTGACACATGGCCTTTGGCCTGATGGTCAGTCAGTGCCATGATTTGAACACTGCTCAGGGAGGAGACTCCTAGGAAAGAAAAAGGGAGAAAGGGAAGAAAATTGTCTCCATGTGGAGGAGGAGAGCAAAGCAAACCAAATCTCCTCCTGTGTTGCTTGGTGATGTGGTTTCATAGGAGCCTGAACAAGATAGGGAGATCAGGAAGGTTTGAGTGCTCTCTGTTATTAAACTTCTCTTCATTTGTTCTGTCTGGGCTGGGATGGCCTCCAAACATTTGCTCCTGCTGCTTATATCTGCCTTCCTCTGACACCATTAAATGTTTTATAAAGCCTGCTCTGCCAGTATTTGTAGGCTGGAAGAAGCTGCACAGGGTTTAAGGGGAGAAGGAGATGTTTTTCCTCTTTGACAGAAGAGAATTTTTCCTCTTCTATTCCCTCACAAACAACTTGGAAAAAGACACACATGGTGCATTGCATTTAACAAACTGACAATGCATTTAAATAGTGTACCACTGCAAGTATAATTGCAATTTGTTGTAATTTCTTCTCCAAATTCCACCCTGACACAGTTGATTTATTTTGCAAATCAGTGCATCTGGAGCGTGTGCCGTGTCACATTATGGGCCTTTGATACAGAACCTTTGTTTTATAACAGGGAAAATAATTAGCTTTCGGACAAGCTTGAGCTGTGATGTCAGAAGCTATCCATGGCTGCTGAAAGAAGTTATTAGAGTTGAGCTGATGAAGGCTCCCTGGCAAAGCTCTGCCTCTTTACTAATTTGTCTCTCTGGGATTTTAGCAAAATTTTTTAAAAAATGAGGTACGTGTAAAAAAAAAATTGCATTTATTTATGTATTGAAAAGATCTATATTTGTATAGCATAAATGCCAGTAACATTGCTGCTGCTGAGCTCTACAGACAGCTGAGAAATAACCAAAACAAAAGGCATTGCTTCATTCCAGCAGCAACAACACTTTCCTCCGCGCAGGGAAACATTTGGGCATTTTTTTTAATTAACTTTTTTCTCCCTTCTCCTGCCCGGCTCCTCGAAATTCACAGCATTCATTGGCAAGTCTGGTAATTATCAATCATTAATGGAGTCAGCTTTCCTCCAAGTGCCATCAGCAGAGCCCTCTCCCAGTGTCACATGCCAGGGGGGCAGATCCTTCCCTCGCTGTCCCTGCAGTAATTTCTCTCAGTAATTTCTGGAGGCGTTTCTCTGCTCCAAAACAAAAACACACCTGGGGAGAAGCTGCCCCTGTCACTGCCCCTGGAACAGCGAGTGCCCAGCGTGGTTGTACTGAACGTGGGCAAATATGATGGGAAGATGTGGAATGGGATGAATTAAAAGTGTCTGCCTGATCTGTGGAGGGTTTGATTTGACCCAGGAGGAATGAATGAACGTGGATCACTCTGAGTCTGCAATGTCCGAGGTGTAATCTAATTTCTCAATGTAGTCAACCAGTTGAAATGTGCAAAATATGGACTCTGCTGGGAATCTGGCTGAGTTGTGTCTGATTATCATGTGCAACTGTTCACTGGCAGGTTTTTGTGAACATTTAGTCTCTGCTTTAAACAGAATCATCACCAGCTGGTTATTTTTTACTGTTATTAGGTTAGAAAATAGCACTGAGGTATACAACAGTAATCACAAAGCTATGATGCCAGGGAAAAAATAATCACGTTAAATTGACCTTCATGAATAAAGAGTGAGGTTCCATTTCGCCTCATTTCTGTTCATTTTAAAACCAGCATTAGCTTTTCTGGCACATAGTTTTTCATTGTTTGCTGAGCATGGCTCGATTAGAATGATTCACTGTCTTTAATATTAGTGATTATGGTCCATTTCAATTACACAATGTGTTGTAGTTTGTTGTATTACTCTCCTGCCATCCCTCTGTTGACTTCCTTTGAGGGAAGCAAAAGAAGAGAAGGAAATAGATGCTGAAAGTGGGAGCTGGGGAAGTGACTCCCCTTTTCCTAAATGGAAATCTCAGTGGATAAGCAGCAATGTCTGTAATGTTTAAATATGAGGTTTCAAGCCCAGATGAAGTTACACTCTCCAACCCATAATTTGAGATTCTGCCTGGTGGGCACTGATCCACCTGTTCCATGGATTTAAATAGAAAAAAAAATAGCAAGGCAAGGAATGCTGCATGCTCTGAGCCTACTGTTGGGATTAGGGCAGGATTTAGGAGATTTATACAAGTGACAGATTAAAGGTTGTTTGGACAATGCTCCCAGAGACAGGGTGGGATTGTTGGGGTGTCCTGGGCAGGGCCAGGAGTTGGGCTCCATGATCCTGGTGGGCTCCATAATCCTTGTATGTCATTTCCAACTCAGGATATTCTATATTCTATTCTATTCTATTCTATTCTATTCTATTCTATTCTATTCTATTCTATTCTATTCTATTCTATTCTATTCTATTCTATTCTATTCTATTCTATTCTATTCTATATTCCATTCCATTCCATTCCATTCCATTCCATTCCATTCATCATAGGAGGATGAAGGATAGGTTGGGCTTTCTGTGGTGCCCAGCTGCACTGAGAGAAGGTTGCCGCAAGCTGCTCAGTTAGCCACGAGTGCCCTGTGAACTGTTCCAGCTCACCCCTGCCTGGCTGATCCTGGTGGCCAGACCCATTGTTTCCTGTGTTTTTGCCAACCAGAGTTGGAATGCAGAGAGAACACAGCATGGGCTTTCAAAATTGCTTTAACCTGAGTTTCACCACACACCTTCCAGAAATACAGTTCACACCTGTGAACAGTGGGTTTGGCAGAGTCACTGTTCAAGTGTTTTGATAGAGAGAGATGGTGCAATAGGAAGAGAGAGCTGCTGGAGAAGCTGCAAGAGCTCAAAGAGAAAGGTGAATAACTGACCTGTATTTTCAGGTGTTCCCCCAGGCACTAGGAGTCACCAATCACGTAAACCCTGCAGCATGAGATATAGATCAAATTCAGAACCTCTTTCGTTAAAAAGATCCAATTAACCTTCAACTAATTCACCATCCTTTACCTATAGAGGTATTTCCAGTCACAGTCAAGACTGAGTCCTCCATCAGATTAAATCACCAAGGTTCCACTGAAAAACAGTAATCACAAAAAAAAGGGATAAGAGTTTGCTTCCTTCTTTTACTGGGTGGAATGTGTTGCATTTAAAACACCATTACAGAGCACTTGTTACTCATTCAAGCATGATAATGTGAGTGACAGGGGAAAACATGCCCTCTTCATATTGCATCCTTCTTTTCACCTTTTGGTTTGGTTGCGCTCTCTCACTTGCCAAGGAAATTGCCTGTGTGTGGAAGAAAGGAGGAAGGAATCTGACACATTTAATGGACATTTCTAAGGGCCGCAAAGCATTTATTATAGTAGCAAATGAATTAACTAATTATAGGTGACCATTAAATTGTGGCTGCACTCAGAGAAGAAATCCTGTAAAATTAGCTCAGTTTTATTCCACTGATCTGCTCTCTTGACCAAACCATGTTCCCAACCCTGTTGATGCAAATCCAGAGTAATTACTCTGACTTGGTGAAATTAGTCGCCTTGTTCTTTGGGGTAATCAAGAGCCCAATCTGGCTACTTCCACATGTTCCCATCCCAAATGCTCATTCCTCCAGAGAAAACAAGTGCTGTTCTCTTAATACCATACAGCCAATGAAGCTGTGGGCAAGGAGCTGGAGATAGCTTGTCTTTCTAATCAGCAATAAAGTTATCAATTATGTTCTAGCTGTAAAAGCTTAATTACTGAGGATTATGAAAGAGGCAGGAGAGCCCCAGTCCAATGAGCACATTCCAGATGGAGAATGCTGCACTGGACCTAAGGGGAAAAACAATGATGGTTTTAGTTTGGAAATGGTTTTAGTTTGGAGGAAGAACTCATGGCATCAGGTATTTTTGGTGTCTTTGCTCAGTTGTCACAGCTCTTTACTGCAAGTGGTGATACATTATTCAGGCTGGAGCTCTAAAGAAGCTACAGATTTGAAAATGGAAACTGAAGATGCTTGGGATTTTAGGAAGTTTTAGATCTGGAACTTTTACAAGAAACGCAGTGAATTTCTCTGTTACTGAAACCGAAGACCAAACTCCAGCTGTAGTAAGTCCACAAGCCTTTGATGCAGAGGAGTTGTAGTAGGAGCCACAGACTGCTGCTTTGCTCTCATGGGTTGCAGGTGATAAAAAAGTCTCTTGCTGAATAAGAATCACACAGTATGGTGGCTGAAAACAAAGCAAGAGGGTTGGCACAGAGGGGAGAGATCCTCTCACAGAAGCACTGTCTGTTTGGAGCTTTGCTCCTGTTTGGAACAAGCCCATCAAGGCCTTGCTCACACAGGGAGTCTCCAGGCAGAGCCATCATGATGTGAGTGCAGTTATACCCCTCCTTCTCTACTAAATACAGAACAAAATGAGGTGATAAAAATAAAAATAAAAGCACATTATAAAAAAGAAATACTCCTAAAAATAACAAAATCTGGAAAGAACAGCATGGCCAAAAAACAGCAGGAAGGAGGGGGAAAAGAGAGTGAAATTATCAATGGGAATTAATAAATGTTGGTTTCACACAAGCTCTTCAGCAGAAAAAACAAACCTGGTTTTAAACAGAAGCATTGTGTTGTGTCCCATGGCCAAATCCCAGCAAAGCCTATCAAGTCCCTTCATGGGAATGGTGCCAATGCTATTGATGGAAAGCATTGGGAATGATTAGGAAAAGAGCCTCTGAAGTGAGCATATCTCAGGCTTGGAGAGGAATATGTGCCTGCCATAACACCATGAAGTTGTTTCCTTTGGAGCAGGGCTGTCTATCCAGAAACAGAACTAAAGAGGGGATCAGTGAGGAGAGGGAAATACCCACCAGCTCTGATGAAAATCTATTTTCATCTTGTGAGAAATATCTTAATTTTCACTTATATTCTATGCCTGTAGCTAAGGGCCATTAAAACTAATAAAAGTAAATCATTTGTGACAGGTCTTAAAAAACAGTTTCTGCAATGCACCACACTCTCAAATGCTCATTAGAAATAGTGGTTTTCTTTTCAGAAGAATGCTTGCTGAATGTTTAAAACATGTTGCCTCCAACTTTTGACAACTAGCACAGGCTATGAGAAGCTTTGAAGCAAATGTTTGACACAAAAAAGATGGTCTTGTGCTATATCAAATAAGATTGGGGAAGAAGCATCAAAGCAAAAACATTAGGATGAAATGCAGTTGGAGGAAAGAAAATCAACATACTCATTTCTGATTTTACATTTTCTGGCATCAGTATAAACAACTGATTTGCATTTTCTGAGGACAGTACATTCAAGTCTTAACAAATTAGCACTGAATGGAGTATCCTCCTCAAAATCCTTTCTAGTAACATAGGGTAAGGCTAGAAAAAATAAAAGTAGTTACAGAAGTAAACAAAGATATTAAAATGCAGAAATATAAGTTTATATATCATTATGTATTATGTAATTAGCTAAAAAAGCTTACACATAACATAATTTTTAAATATTTGTCTTATGGACTTATGTTACGTGTAAGCTTTAAGTAAAGTCAAAAACATAAATATCCTTATTAACAGTGTTTTATGAATCAATAATTCCTTAAAAAATCTTACAACTAAAGGTGTTAGGACCTTCTAAACCATACTATAACAATGTGACCCAAACTCACCCTTCCTACCTATGTAAAAAAAAAAAAACAAAACAAACCATATAATCAAAAACAACTCAAAAGTCCCGTCTCAAATTCCTTCCAAGATTCCCCACAAATAAATTATCACATTGTTTACACAGTGATGGTTCTCAGGAAGAAAAATTATTGTCTCTGATAATGGGAAGACACCTGTTGTCCTCCTCCAGCCTCCATCTTTAATGAAACCCAAGGATATCCCTGTGTAACTCAGTCTCATGGTCCAATCTGAGCAAAATCCCTGCTGGAAACCAACAAGATTGAAAAAAACCCACCACACAGTAAAATAACAAGCATGTCAAGCATCTTGGCTTAACTCCTTAGAGAGTTAGTGAAAGAAACATTTCATTTGTTTTACATGGTATTCTTGTTAAATACACTTCCAAGTCTCCTGTACATTGATCTAACCTGAGCAGTGTGTTCTTAACCTCCAGAAGAGGGCTGAGACACTGCCAATAAACACTGGATTTCCTGAAATACCCCTCAATCATCTCAGCAAGGCTTCACCTGCCAGTCCTGCTAAAAGGACAGTTGGAATAAAAAGCAAGGAAACCTTTAGACAGGAAGGTACAAAGCCAGGATTCACTGAGGCAGTGTTCAGGCAGGTGTTTTCCGGAGAGGTGCTCCTCAGATGCTCGTTCCTGGCTCTGATTTGCTCAGATATGGCAATGCTTGGGGATGGCTCAGGAGAATTCCAGAATGGTTTTGTTTAGCCACTGTAGTGATGTTTTAAAGGAGGGGTTTGAGTTGGTTCCTAAAGCTGGGATTGTGAGAATTGGGCAGTAGAATTTTCAATGCCAAAATTAGAAGAGCATAGAAGAATAGTTTTGTATAAATGCAGGGAAGAGGCTTCCACACACCAGCCTGGTCAGACACCAGCTTTGCAGCCCTGCTCAGTTGCAAACCCAGCCATTTACTTTGCATGTTAAGTTCCAGGTATTCCATTCCAATTATACTCTGCACAGACCCCACTAACGCAGTCAAGCATCTTAGAAGTCCTGCAATTTACATTTCCCATCCATATTTTATTCCTCTCTTCCCTTTGCCCGCAGTCTCTCTCCATCGCTCGATCAGTTTTCATGGTCATTCAAGTCGTAGGGGTGATTTGTTCAGGTAAAATGGAAAATTGAAATGGAACGGGTGCTGGATACAACCTCATCCACTTTTTCTATTTTGTCAAAGTGCTGTGGCTGCTCATTTTTTCATGGCCATGAGTTGAAATAAATTAAACTTCCCAGAGGCGAAACTTCTCTAAGATCAAATTGGAATATATTGATTAGGCTCTTTGAGGGCTGATGGATTGGACTCTTATGCTTTATAAACACATTTACCAACACGCTCTCAGAAAGAGTTGCTTAGCACTCGGCAAACTGATTGTGTTTATTTAAAACTGTGACAGTGGCCTACACCTGTAGCCCTCATTCTGGCCCATAAAGTCTCACTCACTGATTGATGGAGACAAGTTGAGCTGTCTGGCTGCTTGACTCCCAGGACTGGTCCCAGAGGTTGCCTGGCTGATGGAGTCCAGCATAATGCATCACTGTCAGGAAAACAACTTAGCATGTCATTGAGAAGATCTGATCAGCACAAGCCCAGGAGGGAGGATGAAAGCAGTAAACTGGAAGAATTTTTGAGTGCTGATGATGCCAAAGGGGACAGGGAGTCCCAAAGCAAGAGAGTTTTGAAAGAGCATGTGTACTAATAGCTTTAGATGCACGACACTGGAGATGAATGAATGCAGTTACTGGCCAAAATGTCCAGACACAAGAGTCCCAGGAAGCAAAGCTTGGATGTAATTCACTCATATGAATAGCTGGGAATAAAATCATGGACTTCCTACAATTAGAGAGAAATGTAGAATTGAGAGTTACATCCCATCAACCAGCTCCAAGAAGCAGAGATGCACAGTCCCCAACGACCCCAGCCTGCCTTGCATTTTCCAGCCTCAGTCTGCATCCGTGACTTAGGAAATGTCTTCAGAATGAGAAATCTAAGGGAAACATAAGGTGAGGTTGGCAACAAAGGACAAAGATATGGAGGTAAGAACTGTGAACTGGAACTTCACCAGGTGGAGATAAGGATTTGTGGAGATTATGTCAGGAAGTCTAATAGCCCAAGGAGAAAAATTAGTTTTCTAATTTCTTATGAGAAAAAAAAATATACTTTAACATTAAAAAATATGATCTATTGCTGTATCAAAAGGCAGCACCAAGAAGAAACAAAGCAGAAGCCTTTAAATGAAAGAAGGCATCTTGCTCCCATCACTCCCTCAAGGTATCTGTAGTGTTTCCAGCCTTGGTTGCTAGTCAGCATCAGAAAGTGTGGGTGGCACTTGAGTGCTTTTCTCCCAGTTTCTCATGGAATCTGCGTGGATTAGACCATGTGGGATGCCAACCTGCTCAGGCACATCTCAGTGACATCTAACAGGCTGTTTTATGCCACAGCCCAGAGCAGCGTGGGAGAGAGCGTTAAAGGAACATAAGTCAAAGAGCAGAATTTTGCCTACAGGTTTCTGCCTGAAACAAACAACTTGACAGGGGGTGTGCTTTCCAAGAGGGAATAAGCAGCCACTCCAGGGAGACAGTGATGTATCTCATTTTCCCCAGTTCACCTGGTGCTACAAGCAGCATTTGTGGCCTGCTTTGGAATACTTGAACTGCAGCTGGCGTGCAGAGACACTGCACTGGATATTAGGAGAAATTTCTCACTGTGAGGGTGGTGAGGCACAGAGAAGTTGTGGATGCTCCGTTCCTGGAAGTGTTCAAGGCCAGGCTGGATGGAACACTGAGCAAACTGCTCTAGTGGAAGGTGTCCCTGCCCGTGGCAGGGGGTTGGAACAAGGTGATCTGTAAGGTCCCTTCCAACCCAAACCATTCCATGATTCTGTGATAAGTGCACATGGAGCAAGTCCCTGAGGAATCAAGGCACGAGAAGTCAGTGTGGGAGAGTTTCAGCAGGTCAGCATCTCCCACACAGCCTAACAAAGTGTTCTTTGCTGTGTTATGATCTAAAGTGCTTCATTTCAGCCTAGCTTAGAATGACTCAAGGCCATACATTTTTCACCAACTGGTTTTATAGACTGTCTCCCTAAATCATACATTTTGCTTTTTAAAACTTGCACCATCTTCCTTTGAGATTATTCCCCAGGCTAACAGCCTCGGAGACAACTTCTCAGCCTAACAGACTTTAGTCTTTTATTCCCGTTAGTTGGCCTAAATTTTCCCTTCGCTTAATTCAAGCCAATTATTTCCAGTGATACCCACTGGAGCACCCTTAACATTTTCTTTTTGCTTTATGGTATTTTAGCTCTTCAAAGGCTTGCAGACATTTGTCCTAATGGAGAGTGGATAGAGAGTTATCTGACATGTCGGGGAGGAGAGGTTGCTCTGTTCTGATTCCATTACAGCAGGAAACATGCTGGATATCAAAGGGAAATTTATGTAATGTATTCCTACATTGTTCACAATACAGCATCATGTTTTATGCAAGCAAAAGAAGCGTGAGGAGAGAGGGGAAGAAAACTCTGTTCAACTGGCAGTGAAATGACAATAAAACAACAAATGGGGAAGCAGCAGGAGCTAAACTGCAGCTCGTATGGGCAGATCCCTGTCACCATCATGAGTGGAAGGCATGGGGACATCTGAGGGTGATGAGGACCAAGAGAGTGATGCTGGGAGGGAGCAAAGGCTCTGGGTGGATTTGGGGGTTGGTTACACACCATTCAGAGCTGTGACACGGCCTGGCCCCCTACATCAAGACAGGCACAGGGACAGAGGACAAAAAGAGCTGTGGCGTGACAGAGCTGGCTCAGCCCAGCTCCATCATCACACAGCTCTCAGGAATAACCTGGGCAAGGTTTGGAATGGGCCAGATGAGGTGGAGCAGTGCATACAAATGCTGTGCCAGATGTGGCATTTGGTCCTGACATTTCTAGTCACAGACATAAACTGGAAGCAGAGTAAGATTGGGAACTGCACACACTTTATCCTCCAGCCTGTACTTGTTGCCTTCCCCCAGCTCTCCTCTTACCCTGGCCAAAAATAATTTGGTCAGCATAAAGAGAAAATTCAGATATTTTCTTCTGAAATTTAGAGTCCCAAACAGCCACCTCCATGTCCAATGAAGGTAGAAGTGTTTCCTCTCCAGGAAAGTGATACAGCTTTGGGGGAGCTTGGTGTTCTGACTGCATCATGGATTTTTAGGTGAACTCTGATCAGGGGTGGCAAAGTAACAGGATGAAGCAACAGGTATAAAGATATTGAGCACAGTAGGACGAAAAGGTGATAGGAGCAGTCAGAGGAAGAAGCTTGATTTGCTCTTTTGGGTCACCAGATCAGCTTCTGTTCATTACATTTCCAGTCCTCTGATAGAACAGATGTTAGTACCCTCTGCTAAAAAGCTGTTAATCTGATGGCCTAAGTACTAATAATCACCTAAATCAAAATAAAGTTTTTCCTTGATGCAGGAGTTTAAAGGATTAACAAAAACCTCACAGGGTGAGAAGGTGACTCAGTTTAGGGAGCCTGCCATGAGATATAATTCCTTTTCTTATTTTTTTGTTGCTGAAAGAAACACACACGCACACACGCATATATAAATAAGTGAACAGACTTTCAGAGACAAAAGAACATTTCCATTTTGCAGCAATGATCACAATGTAAAAAGGCTGCATCGCTATGGAAACGGCCCTAAGCCTCATCATATCTAATGGTGATTTTCCATAGAAGTCCTTGAAACATCTTTTGTTTCTTGCTTTGAAGTCAAAGGAAACGGTTGAGTGCCAAGAAGAGGGCTATCAGCTCCAGATCTCCAATCAGGAGCCCAGGCTCAGCTCTGCAGGCTCACTTACAATAATTGCCACATGCAAGTTAGCAAGGGAGCAGAGCCAGGGGAAAACAGGACCAAATATACACATGCACATCTAAACGCAGGTGGCTCATGGAGAAAAATTTCCTCAACAAGTGGCAAACACACGATTTCCATTCCCCAGGCAGGATCCTCAGCAGAGGGCTGTTTTACCAACACTCAGAGAAGCTGGGCAGGGAGCAGGTCCTGCCTTTCCTTGCTGAGCCCACTTTTCCCTCATGGCAGGGACAGGCTGCCGTGGCAGCAGCTTTGGAGCGCCTGATTTAGGAATTAATGACCTAATTAGGAGCTCTGGAGAGGGGGAAAGGGAGGAGGGAGGGAAGAGGGGTTTTGCCACTGCTAAGGGAGTTTCTCTCTGTTTGAGGGACTCACAGAGGGCTTTGAGCAAAGGGTTCACAGCCCGTTTCAGAAGCTGATGGGGTTTGCAACTGCTCCAGCAGGGAAAGCAGGCAGCTTGCAAGGGAAGCAGGAAATGCTTCTGGAAATGTGGGTGTCATACTGCCTGCCCCAGCACTTGGTGATGTCCCAGGTGCCTTTTTCCACTTTCATCCACTGTCATGGATGACAGTGATAGAGTCAGGGAAGAAGAGGCAAGGCCAGCGGGGCAGCAAGGACGGGAGACAGTGTCTGGATCTCTTCAACTCTGGTGGCCTGAGACAAGAACTCTCAGTCTTGGAAAAATAAGAGCAATAAACATGAGGCTGAAATGGGGAACAGTGATCCCAGAAATATTGCTTGTTCTGGGGGACAAAGATAACAGTCAGCACCAGCTTACCCTCATGGTTTGGCCTATCTGTCCCCTTTCTTCTCTGTTCCCTTCTTCTGTAGTATTTTCTTGCAGAAATTAATTTTTCTTCAGACATTCAAGTGCAAAGGATCCTGACCTGAGACCTTGTCACTAATAACTGCTCCTAAACCAGCCATCAGTAAAATGAGAGGGCTGTTTTCTTTTATTTGTTTTCTCCTCCCTTTTAAAAGAAGTTTATTCTCTTAAAAAAAAAAAGGAAAAAAAAAAAAAGAAAAAAAAGAGAGTACTGTCTACATTCATATGAAAACCCATCATATCAGCCCTTCAGATATACATTTTAAAGTGGTGCATATGTCCATAGAATGTAGGTGTGCACATTATTTGTTTTTTACATATTTATATCCTCAAATCCAAACACTCAATGTCCCTCTGTTGCTTAGAAAAGTCCAAAAGAACTTTATCATCCATTAGATAAATCCCAGTTGCCAGCTCTTGGCTCAGACTCACAAAGGCTTTGTCATCCAAAAAGCAAGGGCTTAAATCTTAAAACCACACTTTAGTGGCAAATTTGCACAGAAGAAATAAATAATAATAATAATAATTAATAATAAGAATAATAATAACAACAATACTAAATAGTCATGAAGACAGATGGCAAGGGGCAAGCAGCAGCGATGCTCCAGACAGTTGCCAGGTTGCTTTTCTTTCAAGAAAGGAACAGATGCAAGATGCACCCACATGAAAGCGTTCCCTGATACCATCACTGTGCATTAGTTGAACATGAACATTCCTCACCTGCGACTCGGGGTGCAGGGAATGGGCTTCTGCCTCACATCCATCCTGGTGATACCATCTCCCATGTGCTGTTCTGAAGCCTTCAAACACTTGGCAGGCCCTCCCAGCCCTTTCACTTCACAGGGAAGCCAGACTGTTTGCCAAGAAAAGGATTCAGAACTGGATAAACATTAAACAAATGCTTCAGGGAGATTTATTTTGTTTGTGATACACCTTTAGATTTTTGCATTTGAAATTTTTGTGGAGGATTAAACTTTTGATGTGCCTGCCCCTTCTTCTCCCTCGCCCTCCTCCTCCCCCAGTATCTCAGGCAATGGTTGGGAGGCAGCAAGACAGGGAACTTATAGGCAATTTCATCCCTCAAGGACTTCCCTTGGAGCAGGTTTGTTGTCAGGAGTAGCTGGGTGACCTTCATTCCCAGCAGGAGGGCACCACTACCCCCAGTCCTCCAGAAACAGCCCAGACCTGCAATTTCACCTTGTCATAGGAGAGGTTTGAAGGGTCAAAAGAAAGCTTAACCTTCCCCTGACACATGGGTAAGGCTGAAGCATCTCCTTGATCTTTCTCCAGACATTCCTATGTGCAAACTGGATGTTATCAGAACCACTTTTCATTCATTAGTCTTGCCCTGTAACACTGCTGCAGCATTGAAGCAGATTCAGGGCTGAGGTGCATTCTTTGAAATGTGAGATTAATCATCTGTGTCCTAATCTTCCCATTTCTCTGTTTCTTTGCCTCACCACCAAATTCCACCCATTTGGATGGAAGGGTAGAGTAAGCAAACATGTATTCACAGCTGTCGTGTGACAAAGCAGCAGCTGGATAGAGAAGGGATAGGAAAAAATTTGGTTGCTAAGGGAGAGGAGTAATTGCTGCTCTTGGCAGGCATCAGAGACTCCCCACTGGCTGTCATACCCAAGATGCAAGTCCATAGGAAGACCAGTTTTAAAATCCTTTTTATTCAATTGCCAAGACTTTCCTGGTTTCTGACACAGGCCTGAATTTCTGACATGGAGGTGGTTTCTCTTGGCTGTGGAGGATATTCTGGGGCCTCTTACAAGTCATATCCAAAACAGCAGAGCTGCCTGTGGGGCTGTTTGCTATTCACATCACATTTGCAGAAGGCCCAGACAGCGGTAGGGGGAAGATGGGAATAAACAGAGAGGATGGGAAAGGAGGGAAAATAGAAGCACTAATGTGTTTTCAGCTNTTTTTTTTTTTTTTTGTAGATGTTCTGTTCTCTCTCACCTTGCTACCTCATTTCACCTGCTCGCTGCCACAGGCGATTGGGCAGCGTGGCTGTGCTCCACAGGAAACAATGAACAAGAAATTACAATAACAAAGTGCATCAGCAGCTCCCAAGCTCTGATCAGCTGTAGGATCCTCGGCAGCTGTGAGCACTCCCATTTACACAGGGGGAAGGAGCTGCCGTTCAAAAATGCTCCTCTCGCTGCCCTTGGCCTGTGAAAGAGTTAGGAACCAGTGACAGCCAGGCTTGTTCACCTTGGGATGTGCCCCCCCGGTTCAGTTTGTGAAGCTCCCTGTGCTTCCTGGCTGAGCAGGAAGCTGGAGGATTTTTCAGAGTGTGGACTGCTCTGCAGGGATTTGGGCAATCAGGGGATTTCGGCATCTGGAGCGCATGTGCTGAGCCTGGAGCTCACTCACCTGGAAGACAGCAGTGTCCTGACACCCCCATCCCTGTGTCACTCTGGAACAGAAGCCACCACCCATGTGCAGGCAGAGCTCCAGCCTTAGCCAAGCACCCAGTGCTGAGTGAGAGTGGAGCAGTGTAAGCCCAGGGAGTGACCAGGTTCTATTTACACCTGGCTCCAACATCTGGAGGGATTTTCTGTTCTGGGAAAGGGCAGGTGAATAAGCTGGGATCTATCCCAGCCTTCATTTTCTTCCTTGGCATTCCAGTGATAAATATTTTCTGCATCAGACATCCTAAGTGACATTCTAAGAAAGGATGGAGCAATGGTGCCTCCCTGCATGGGAAGGCATGAGCTTTTTGTTTCACCGTTTTCTCCTTCCCTCCCCTCACAGTGGTGTCAGCTGAGCCACATCCCTTCCACCTGTGCTTTGATTTCCTGCCACTGCCCCCGTCCTCTGGACAGTCATTAGTGGCAAGGGACAGGTCACTTTGGAGACCATGAATTTCTGGTTAGGGTGAAGTCAGGTTTACCAGATCAGGTTCATTCTGAGGTATCTGACTGGCTTCTCTTCCACTGTTCAGAAATCCTTGGTCTTTCCTAACGTGGATTGACTTCCAGGCAGCAAGCACATCATGATCCCAAGAGATAACTGGATGCTGTTGGCCAACAGAGCATCCCTGGCTGCTGTCCCAATGGAGGCACTACAAATGTTCAGACATTTAGCATCTCCTGGTACCAATTCCTTCCCTGGACCTGCAGCTAGGAGGCCATACTAGCTTGTAATTTGCCTGTCTCAGGAAGAAAAATAGAAATAAAATCCAAGAGGGATCAGTGCAAGCACAAGTGTCAATGCTCCTGTAAATTCATGTCACCTCCCAGAGGACTTTGGAGCCTGCCCACTCCCATGGCACCAAGGGAATTGGAACCTGGCACTCAATTCTTATGTTATGAGTGACAGCAGGACCACCTCTAATCATCACCTAATTTGAAGCTCTTTTTAGGGATGGATTGGAAGAAGGACCCCTGTAATGAACAGGGAGCTGCATCCCACTAGGGCACAGTGACATGGTGTCATGCAGAGGACACATTTCAGACACATTGGTTTTGATCTCTGTAGGAAGTTTGTAAAATCAAACCCACAGGAGCCATGATTCATCTGCAAAGGTAAAATGAACGCTTCTGCTGCCTATCAGAAAATCTGAGCTCAAAACTCCCATTGGGAATATTTCTGTTGCTTTTGATGGGGTTCAGAGCAAGTTGTCATTTAACCTTGTATTAATTTAGAAATGGGGCACTTTGGTCCCAGTCCTGATGCTCTTCCTCAGACAAGTCTCTCATTCAGGTTATTGTGCGTTTTTGTCATCATTCCAAAGGCAATGGACAAACAGGTACAAGAGAAGAAAAACATCTTGACACCCTGATCTGGAGGGAGAAAAGGTTCTGGATTTATCTATTTTCTTGGCATCAAAACCTGGGCCAGGGCTCACTTGGGTCAACAGAAAATTTCCTGTTTATTCCAGTGGGCTCTAAGTGAAGCTCTAAGGATGAATTTAATCATATTTGACATTAGCCGTCTAAAGCCTGGTCAGCTCAAAGCCAGGCTGAGCAGCTGGACTCCTGTAAAAGCAGCTGCAAGGGTAGGCACTTCTGGGACAATCCTTCTGATCCATCTTAAACACCACCATCGAGTGAGATGAAGCACAGCCCTCTCCACTTGCTACAGACAGAGTGGAACTGTCTCAGAATAAGTCTCTAACTTTTATAGGGATTAAATCTGATGAGATCAATACCACCTAAATTGTTCCATGTGGCCCTTGACAGCAGAGCAGAAAGCCCCGTCGACATCCAAAGAGATCTTTGACAGGAGAAGAACTATTAAATGCAGAATTCGATCCTTTATTATTTCTTTTTCTTTAGAAAGAGCGTTGCTATTCCTGCAGCTCCAACCAGAGCCCGGGTTTAATAAGACATGCTAATGTGTGTGGCTTCTGGGAGCTCTGCACTGAACCCATGTTGATAACAGGCTTAGCCTCAGACTTGATAAATCACAGGGGGGAGAAGAGATATGAAAATTCTTTTCAGCCCTTGAAAATGAAAAGAAGATGTGATTGTAGAATATGTTTCGGATGTATGAGTGAGGTTCCTATAATCAATCACCCTAAATAAACCATTTTACTTAGCATCTGTTTGAAGGCAGACAATCAGGCTAGGAATAGGTTTTCTCCATGTAAAAATGCTTACAGAGTCTTATATCAGAATTTCTCTATCTTTCTCTTTATATGAACCCTCATTTTATAGGATGTAAGTCTCTGGCAGTCTGCAGAGAGGTTTTAGGCATTATATCTAAACCAGAAAGTTTGCTGCTTACATTTTACTTATAGTGCAAGCAGGCTTGTTCATGAGCAAACAAGGCACGTGTGGGAGAACAATACAAATAAAATCCAGCACTCCCCCAGCCCAGCTGGCACGAGCCACAGGAGCAGCTTCCCTGTACTGGCTCCCTGGATGGCTTTTCTTATCCTCATAAACTGCAATGAGTGTCCTACTTTAGGATGTTTTTTGTAAGGGAATTCCTCAGTTTGGTAAACTTTTACTGCTGTAGAGGCATTATTGGTATTTTACTTTGAGTTAATGTCAGGAAATTATTGGTCAAATAAAAGAGCTCCAAAACACAACCAAATCCAGTAGCATTTCTTCTGTAGTCCCTGTGTCAAAGGGTAGGAACAGGCTGCTGGAGTTTGTTCTATCCCTTTCCTTTGGGACAAGTCACTGTTGTGTCACTTCTGATGTTTGACAAACCCACTCCTGGTTGTCCTACAAGGCACACCCCATATTCCACCCCAGACAGTTCATTCCAACCTCCCAGTCCTTCCTATGAGAAATAAAGAAATTCCCTTATGGGGATTTAGGCAGATCATAAGACTTCCCACCACCCCCCCCATCCATTGGTCTAACTGTGATTGCAGCTTATTTCAGCTTCCAATTGGATACCCAGATAAAAATGATACACAAAAGATCAGAATAAGACCAGGATGCCCAGGATGGGAAGAGCTGCCTTCATATTTTATGGAGATCTGAGCCTGTTACATTTCTCCCTCATTCCTCTGCCCAAGTGAGTCCTCCTTTGTTCTTTTCCCCACATTTTTCTCCTCTTCTTGCTCATTACTGGTGCAAACACTTACTTCTAATATGTATAATATGAGAAATATATAGGTATACGTTGCTGATAATTCCTGCCATGCACAGCAATGCTCTAAAGACTCACCATTATTTACTTTCAGGGAGTCTTAGTTCACTTACAGAAATTTGCCTGGAAAGCTCTCATGGTCACCTGTGCTTTCCCTCATTAGTTTCTGGCAAATTTCAGCCTTCTTTCTTTGTTTTTACTCCTGGGCAGGCTCTGTCAGAGCCTGGGAAGCTCAGCCTTGCAAAGGGCTGATGTAGGGTCACCCTGAGAGCTTTGCACTCTCTGCCAGAAGCTCCCCACTTGTGAAGCACTTGATGCCACAATCATTTTTGCCTTTTCTTTTTTATATCTGTTATGCATTCTCAGCACCCTTAGCATGCATACTTATCATTCCTTAAGTCTGATACCTTAACGAAGTCCTGGCATTCTGTTAAGGCAGAACAGCAGACATCCTAAAGGCCTCACAGCTGGAAGCTGCAAAGTCCTACACTACCTTGAGAAATCAAGGTCTTCTATAAAACACATCCTGCAAAATAAGAACAAACCCATCTAGGGGGAATACTTTGGGATAGGGGGATGTCATGCTGTTATGCTGGGGACAGTGTGGCTGGACAGTGCCCAGGCAGAAAGAGACCTGGGGGTGCTGGTCGACAGCCAGCTGAACATGAGCCAGCAGTGTGCCTTGGTGGCCAAGAAGGCCAAGGGCATCCTGGCCTGTATCAGGAATGGTGTGGCCAGCAGGAGCAGGGAGGTCATTCTCCCCCTGTACTCAGCACTGGTGAGGGCACCTCGAGTGCTGTGTCCAGTTCTGGGCCCCTCAGTTTAGGAAGGACATTGAGACACTTGAGCACGTCCAGAGGAGGCAACGAGGCTGGTGAGGGACTGGGAACACAAACCCTGTGAGGAACGACTGAGAGAGCTGGGGGTGTTCAGCCTGCAGAAAAGGAGACTCAGGGGTAACCTCATCACTCTCTACAACTCCCTGAAAGATGGTTGTAGTCAGGTGGGGGTTGGAAATTTTCTCCAGGCAGCACTGACAGAACCAGAGGACACAGCCTCAAGCTGCACCAAGGGAAACAGAGGTTGGATATTAGGAAAAAGTTTTTCCCAGAAAGAGTGATAAAGTTCTGGAATGGCCTGCCCAGGGAGGTGGTGGAATCACCATTCCTGGATGTGTTTAACTAAGCCTGGATGTGGCACTGGATGCCATGGTTTAGTTGAGGTGTTAGGGCTGGGTTGGACTTGATGATCTTAAAGGTCCCTCCCAACCTTGTCATTCTGTGAATTCAGTGAATTAATTGCAGCCTCTCATTGGGACATCTTTGTTAGATATGCTAATTTGCCAGGTCTATAAAATTGCATATGTGATCTGTTGTGTGTGTGCCTTTTGGTGTGGTCCACCTTGACTAATTGTTGCACCACAAAGATCCTAACTAAACACCGAGGGAAAAACTCTGTCCCTTAACCATGTGTGGCTCCTAATTTTAAGACCAAGAGAAAGGCATCACACTGCCATGATGTGATTTCAGTTGTGCTGATGCTCCCCCAAATTTTGGAGCCCCCCCCCCGTTGGTAGCAGCTGCTAAATGAAGCTATGTTGTGCACATCTCGTTTTGTGCCCTGCTCAAATCCATTGGCTGGCCTTGCTGTAACCCTCACACCTCATAACCTAAGAGTTCACAGCCCTGCCCCAGGCTGGTTTATTTGCTGTTTTTGCTCACATCCAGCACAATCCCTGCACAGCAGGAGTGTGAGGACATCCGGGTAGCTGCTGTTGTTGACAGACACCCAGCTCTGACTCTGCTCACCTCAGACACGGCTGGAGCCACCCCACCAGTGGAAAGGAGCAGCCAGGAGCTGCCTGGAACCTCCACAAGATGCTGCTGCTGAGTCCAAGTTTCTTCCACAGGCAGCTTTGAAGGTGACTTTTTGCTCTTCTTGTTCCACTCAATGTCTCCCCTTTCCCCATCCCCATGATGGTGTTGTGGCTACACCAAGATGCCCCTGCCCTCACCCCTGCCCTGCTCACAGCCAGCACATCCCCAGCAGCTGCTTTGCAAGTACAAGCATTTGACATTTTCTCTTTGCAAAGCATGTGTAAAAACAGCCCTGTGAATTGCACAAAACAGACCAGAATTTGATCACAAAATCTGATTAAAGGAGCTGCATGAAAGAGCAGCATATATTGTATGCAAACAGGAAAAGTAGCTTCCCATTCAGCCTTCATGCTCAAGAGAGATTATTGTCTGACATCTCTGCAGCCTCCTCATTTCTTTTGTGCAATGAAAAGGCCAATATAAACACATTCTGGAAATATTTATTGTTTTTCAAGAGAATCAAAGTTTTCCTAGGCTTCAACTTCAACCAGTAGTGCTTCCGAATTAGTAGTGAACAGAAGAGTATCATCAATGAAACAGAAAAAAGGTAAATTTAAAACTTCCATGATTTGCATTTCTACAAAAGCACATGGAACTGAGTGCTAAAGATGTGAGTAAGATTCAGATAAGAAATGGAGATTTGTGAGAACAGAAGCTCTTCAGCAGCCAGCCCTCCCCATAATGTTCAAAGAGATTCATTCAAGGACACAAAGCAGCTCTTCACTGTGAGGGAACTGTGAGCCTCCCTCCCCTGTGGTGCCTTATTCCAGAATCACCACTGAGGGTTTGCAGCCCTGCTCCTGCTGATGAGTCCTTTCCTGGGACCACGAGCTCCTGCTGTGGGGTCTGGAGAGGGGACACTGCAATGCTGTGACACGGGCAGGGCTCTCCTTTGCTACACATGCTCCATGTGCCTCTTCCTCCCCAGCCCCAAGAGCCTGAAATGTGGAGCCACCCCAGCACAAATCTCACTGTGCAAGCTCCAGAGTGGATGGATGCTCTGACACAAAACTCAAATTTCTTTGTTGGCAGCCCCTGGCACCTTTCTTTTTTTCCTGTGGAGAGAAGCTGACACTTTCCCTGGGTGGGATCATGGAAAAGCACCCCTTTGCCGAGCAGGGGTCACCCCTGTGGTGGGTGGCAGGTTCAGCATGTTCCCCGTGCTCAGTCTCACTGGTGCTGCACAGACAGAGCTGAAAAGCACCGCAGGGAGCCCAGCACTGCACACTTCACTCAGCAAAGCTGCTGCATGGAGGCAGCTCCTCCCCACAGCTTCAAACCAGGGCCAGGTTAATTTTACTTCTCCTTCTCCTTCACTCCCAAGACTGTAGTTGCTTGAGCAGAGAGATTTTTCTCACTCTCTCTCCCTCTGAGACATGGGGACACTGAGATCCCCCCTGTGCTTCTTTTTTTGCTGGACCTGTCCCTCTGTGGGAGCTGCTGGGGGCTGATGGCAGCTCTGGGGATGGGATAAGACACAGGCAGTCCAGGAGTGGTGAAAGTTAGGGAAATCTGGGCTCCCTTCCTTCCCTTATGTTGTACAGTTGGTGCAAAGGTTTTTTGGACTTGGCTATAAGCCTGGACATTGGTTTTAAGCATTCACTGACATCTCCACGAGGGGTAAAGCTTCAGTGCCTTCCCCATCTGTGAATGCTTTTCACTGTTACGCTATTAACTTAATCTACCTGCTGTATTTGCAAGGCATCTATCACCCCAGGATGTGAGTGCTGCTACTGAATTACCCACCCTACACAGGAAGTACAGAGACAAATCAAGTGCTGGATCCCCACAAACAGTCTGTGACAAGTACTGAGCTCTCTCGGGCTTTATTTCACTGTGCACGTCACTGGTGAGCATGAAAAGCTGGGATAAAGCATGAGGAGAGAGGAAGGCAGGACCTTGATGGGAAGCTTGGTCCCAGTTCTCATGAGCTCCTCCACCAGCCCCAGTCCTGGCTCTCCCACCCTCCCCAGCACCCTGGCTGGTGGCTGCACACCCAAGCCACTGCATTCAGTGGGTTTATGGAGGTGGGATAGAAAATATCCCACTGTTTAAAGTCACTTCTTTCTCAAAAATGCAGATATCAAGGTTGTATTTGTTTAGCAGCCTCATTCTGCAAGTTGTGTGACAGCAGGAAGAGTGTGGTGTCATGTGAAACCATCAGCAGCACGCCCTGGAGCTTGGACCCAGCCCCAAATACTAAAATGATAAATAGGTGGAAAATAAAAGAACTGATTCCCCAAAGTAAAGCCAAATCCATCTCCTTGGGACAAAAACTGAGCCTCAGAGACAGTCTCCAGAGCTGCCTCATAAGCCCTTGTCCCACTGGAGTGTGAGTGTCGCAGATTCCCTTGGGCACAAGGTTTCAGCTAAAGTGGAGTTTTCTTTTTGACTTAAATAATCTTGCCTGACAGATGCAAGTTTTTTCAAGAAGTCATTTCCAGGTGACTAAGCCCAGTCCTGGGTCTGCTTCTAAGCTTTGCTTCAAGACTCCTTACAGGCAGAATATAATGGAAAAAAATCCCGACTGGGTCTCAGAATCCCCACACATTTGGTCACAGTTTCTGGGACTAGGTCAGATCTGTAGCCTGTCAAAAGGATAATGAAGAAATTGGTGTACACAGGAGCTGTGCAGCTGCAGCCAGGCCAGATTCAATGCCCCTCCCAGGCAATGTGCTTTGCTCATGTTCAGTAGCCACTTGTGTGGGATTTCTGGACACCACCCACAGCTGGAATGATGAGAAATCCCGAATTTTGATAGAAGTGTGAAGGGGTTGCGTAGGCAAAGGGAATATGTCATAGTTAAAGTAACAGGCCACTGGCCTGCTCAGAATACCCATCAGAGAAAAGCAGAAGGGCAGTTTGATTTTTATATCTTAAATAAATAAACCTTTCTGATCCTTCAGGCAGAGCCTGCGATTCTACAATGTATCCTCGTGAGCTGTTGTTTTACTGTAAATATCCTTTGCTATATTAAACCATACATCACTTCCCAGTGCAGCTAATTTTCCATTCACACTGATGCTCGTGGGCAATATCCTCATGCCCTGATGTCCCATAAAGCACCCAAGCAGCATCCCTCAGTCACGTCTCATTTGCATACTCCCAGAAGCTCTGGGTGAGCATCTCAGCCAAAGGAAGGAAAATGAAATATTTACTTTTTGTTTCCACATGCCAGTAGTGAAAAGATATTGATGTGGTGAGGATGGGACATTAAAATCAAAATTATGTTGGGAATAAAAAGCAAGGCATAAATTAGCACTGTTTGCCTCATCTCTGTTTTAAGAGAGTTCGCATTACCCCGGTGCCATATAACATGCCAGGGATATTTGGGGAAGTCTGCAGCACTGTATTTCAGGAAAGCTTTGGAGTCAAGATGACATTACCAAAGGCCACAGCAAAATTAATAAATGGCCACCAAAAAGTCTTTGTCAAGACTGTGGAGGTGCCATGTGAGAAAGTGGAGAGGAGAGCAAAGCAGTTCCTGACAGTCTGTCAAGACAAAAGGAAGAAGATCAGTGAGAGGGGAAATGCTTTTTATGCTTCTCTGCTGGTGCCATCCTTCAGCTGCTCATTTTCTCTTTTCTCACTGTCTGTCTTGGCATTGTTTCCAGGGACTTTCTGCCACCATCTTGCAAAACTTGCACTTGGCTTGACAGAAAGGTTTTGGGTTGTCTGCATCCACCCTAAATTGTGAGCTGGAGGGGATCATCGTCCTTGGTTGATCAGTCAGCCCAGTTGCATATTTCATAGCCCAGAAGGTGACTCTCACATCAGATAACTTCATGGCACTGTCTGCCAGCTGTACTTCTTTAACCATGTTCCAAATCAGCTGCCACTGAGGGCATCATCCTTCCTGAACTCCCAGAAAAACTGGGACAAAAAGGTGAAAGAAATCTGTTGTGTCATCAAATCCAGTTCTTTGTCTTTTCAGGCAGTCACACAGAGAACCCTTATCTGAAACACATCAAACACCAACTTACAGAGAGCTGGATTCCTGTCCCCTTACACTTATCCCAAGAGTTACTCCACTCCTTCTCATAATACTTCTCTTAGTGTTTGGCCCACCTGCGACATTTTATATCCAGGAACTACTGTGCTACTACTGCTGCTTAACCTAAACAGCTTTTCACTCTCCTGTATTTTTATACCTTTCCCATTTTACTCTGAGGATGCAATCACATTTGCTTTCTGGTTCACTGAATTCCCTCCATCCTCAATCCCTAGGAGGAAACATAACCAGCATAACTGGAAAATATTTATTAAAACAAACAAACAAACAAACAAACTCCCATACATATCACTATAGGGAGGAATGAAAAGTCACCATTTCATAGTTCTTCTTGTAAGATAATGAAGGATAAAGATGTGTGCTGGAAGCCCACAGTTCATGCAATGACTGGCTCACCTGCTCCTTAACAGACAATATAGTAAAAAACTGCCTTGGCCAAACATCGGCCCACAACGGCAAGGAAAGGGAGAAAAACTGTAAAAAACCCACCCAAGAATTCATGAAGCATAAGATGGCATGGAAACACTCGTGCTCAGTGTGACAGATGGAGGGAGCAGCCCTGATCAGAGGCTCACTCCTGCAGCTGGGCTCTCTGAAGCTGGAGGGGGGCTGAGGAAGTTAATGGACCTGCTCGCACATGTAAAGACTCCTGGATGAAGCCATCAATTTTCTATAGGTCACTGGGACCAGACACAGCTTCAGAAGGAATGAGAGAACAGACAAGTAGAGCTATTAGCACAAAACCTGTCACTTTTTTCATTAAATCAGAACTCATGCCAGAGGGCTGAAAAGTGGCCAGTGTTGTATCTATCCTTAAATAAAGGTGGAAAAAGGGGGTGAAGGAATTACAGGCTGGCAAACCTTGCTTCAGTTGAAGAAAGATAAGAGGAAAACCATTGAAGACAGAGTTACAATGTCCCCAGATGCTTGGGACAAACCAGCATGGAGGCTGCCACAGTAAATCATTATGATAATTTTAATACATTTCAAAATGTTAGCAAAAATAATGGATGTCTCTGGACAAGCTGAGGTGAATTATTTAGGTATTCAAAAGATTTTTTTGAGACGAGCCCTCACAAGGAGCTATTAAGGAAAGCTTAGTGGGTTACCTTGATTGAGGTAAGAGGTAAAAGTTCTTTCATAGATTGAAAACAAACTATGACATAAAAATCAAAGAGCTGTAATAAAAAGTCCAATTCTCAGCATGGAAAGAGTAATAGTGGGAGGTGCTCCAGGGACTGCTCCCAGGACAAGCATTGTTAAAGAGATGTTTTAAGAGCCTGAGGATGTAGCAGAAGAAGGGCAACGTTTGTTAAAAGAACAAAATTTCCTCTCTCCCCTGTCTTCTTTTTAGGTCACTCAGGTCTGGGGAAGATGGCAAGAAATTAATTTAAGAGAGACCTCAGAGAAGGATGCAAGTGGGTTGTACAGTGGAAAAAAAACCTCCTGCCAAGGATTGCACACAACAAGAGGCTTTGAGAAGAGCAGTTGGAACTGTTCACATCCAAATGAATTGTATCCTCTCTGAGATGAAAGAAGATGTTGGCTGCTGTGGGGAGCCCAGCATAAGCTACATGTTCAATGTATCTTCAAAGGGCTGGATGAAATGTAAAGCTGTTTGGAGAGATATTGTATTTCCTCCCTTGTTTTCTAACAGCAGCTGCATGTTTTTGCCCTGGGAAACATCATCACATGGGAGCAGCAACGCAAGGAAAGCATTGTAGAAATAGAGAAGGGCCAAAGGAGGTAAGGGAAAGAAAGGATTTCTGCAGATACGGGGAGAGGTTTAGTCATCCACAGGAAAAATGCCAACACCAGCCTGTCACCCTCTTACAGGGGCATCCAGGCGGTGAAAGTGCAGAAGAAAGAAAGGTAAAGAACTGAAAAGTGCTCTTCTTGTTTTTGTTTGGGTGTTTTTTGGTTTTTTTGTTTTTTTGTGGTTTGTTGGTTTGGTTTTTATTTTTTTAATTTTGTTTATGTGAAAACAAATAGGCTGAAATCCCAGAGAAGTCAGCTGAACTGTGTGTGAGTGAGCACCTGGGTTGAACAGCTCAAGAATAAAGATATTCAGGTCAATCAGCTGCTCTGTTTGTCCTTTTCAACATTAAATGGAGAAAAGGTCACTTGAGAAAATTAGGAAGAAAACAGAGTAAATAAAAGAAAACAATTTTCCTTTTTAAACATAACTAACCTGTGCCATTTCCAGCTGCTTGTTAGCTTGGAGGCAAAGAACAACAAGGGTTTCCTGAATTTCTCTGAGGAAGAAAGCACAGGCAGCAATGACAACCTGAAGCCTCAGAACAGTGAGTACATAAAGTCACTTCTCATTTTGTTACCTCTGGACCCACAGCATGGAAATGGGACAACGCTTTCCTTGGAGCAGACACATCCAGGTCTGAAAACCTGGGATAGCAGGGAAATTGGGAAGGAAATTGCCCAGGTGATTTGAAGAGAGGAAGTACCCTAAGCTGCACATCTAAACAGAGCCAAAATTGACCTGTAGTTCATGCAGGGAGCAAAGACCCATATAATCCATGTAACCCAAATAACCCTTATAGCCTCTGTAACCTTATAACACAAATAACCCAAATAATCCATGTAGCCCTTTTAGCCCATATAACCCAGGTAACCCAAATAACCCCTATAGTCTATATAACCCTTATAACCCAAATAACCCATATAACCTGAATAATCCACGTAACCCCTATAACCTCTACAGCCCATATAACCCAAATAACCCCTGTAGTCTGTATAACCCTTATTACACAAATAACCTATATAACTGAAATAATCCACACAACCCCTATAACCTCTATAGCCCCTATAACCCCTATACCCCATATAACCCAAATAACCTCTATAGCCTTTATAACCCCTATAACCCATAAATCCCATATAAATCTGATAACCCAAATAACTTCCTCACCTTCTGACTCTGATCCAGACTTCCCCTGTGTGCTCCAGAACACCACTTTAACAGGAGATGCTGTCCTGAGGGATTTATATCCATGAAGGAGCACTTGTGATGTGAACTTTTAGAATTAATTTATCAGCCATGAGATTTAAGGTCTTTTTAAAGCCTATCAGAGCCTATCAGCGTTCCAGGTGCCCAACAGAGTTAGACATCAGAGCTGAGATGTGGTGTTGCACAGCACTTCTCCATGGGCTTCCCAATTCCACCACCTCCCTGTCCATCCTCCTCCTACAGACTTTTAATCTGACATGGGAAAAGTCTTAAAAACTCCTTTGAGCAAGCACAGTGTGCAAGAGAGTCAGCAACAAGAGAGTGACTCTTACTTGCCTTTCTGACACTCGTGGGGGAAGAAATCCTGCATATCTGCAGCCTAGATCACAGAGATTTTTCTCTTTCTCCAGCTTCTTCCACAAAAATCCCCAAGCTTTTCACAAATAAGAAAGGTTGGATTCTTAGCCCCTTGCTCCTGATGAGTAATTCTTTGCTCAGTGTGAATGCACTCAAGTCGATGGGATTGCTCATGGAAGAAACACTCCTGACTGTAAGTGCAGATATCCCAATACAATTTATTAATTTTGCTTTATGGTGCATTTGTGAGGCTTAACAGATGGGAATATTGACATTAGAAGTTCATGTGATTGGCTCAAGGTCAGAAAGTGACAGGGCTGGGAACTTGGCCAAAGCCTTGATTTTCTTTTCTCTCGGTTCAGTCACGAGATTTAAAAATATAGAAACCAGCAGCACCAGCAAGTCTGGAACTCTTCAGTTTGCAGAAAGGAACTGTCAGATTGAAGGAACAGCCCTGCATGTGGCAGGGAAGGCAATCAGGCTGAGCATTGGGAGGATGTGGAGCAAAATTAAATATATTGAGGAGCTGGGAAGAGGGAGGAAAGTCAGGCGCTGATTTTTTCCTTATTTCACCCCAACACTTGAAAAAAGGCTGAGAATGTGCTTGGGATGATTGTCAGGGTACTGAGCTCTTCTGTTTGCGTGCTTAGAAACTGTATTTTAGAACAAACATTGTTTTTTAAAGCCTCTAAAGGGATGGAAGAATCTCTTTGCTCCTATCAGAAGACATCATACTATCGTGTTTGACCCTTCTAGGCTGAAAAGAAACTCCATGAAGGCACAAATCCGTATTTGACTCTGGGAAATCACCCTATTGTGGGGGTCTGCCCAAGCCTAAGACTTCCCTAGTATCCCACAAAGGCTTCCTGTGATATCTTTTGGTTCAAGAGGGCACCACTTTCTCATGCTCACTCCTCCCTCATCTCTCACCTTTCCCTCTCCATTTCTCTCTTCTAACAGGATAAAAATCAAACCTCTCAAAAGAGCACATTTTCCCCCACCTCTCAAAGGCTTTCTTGCACCCGCCTTGATACTCCAGCCACCACTTTCATCCTGCAACCTCTCCATCCTAAATGGTTTGGGACTCTATAGCACCTGCTCAAACACCTGCTCTGAGGGGTGAGGACAGATAATTAGCACCATTTTTCTAATGACCAATTTGCAGCTGATGAGGCAAAGCAAACGGAGTAAGGGTGGTGTCCACAAGGCCTCACTGGAGCCATGGCTGCAGGAACTGCCCCAGATGAACCATCCATTCACCTCCAACTCACCAGGCTCCTGCTAAGGCCTTCATCCTGCCCATGTGAGACCTGGAAGGTCCCTGCTTCCACCGTGTGCCAGGCTTTCCTCTTGTCTCCAGTGGCACGAGGGCCAGGTTGTCATTTCACTGAGCAGCAGCAACAGAAGGACCCGAATGTAGCTGAGAAAAATCCCCAATCTGGCATTAATCACCTGCTTGGAGCTGGCGGCAGGCAGTGACATTTTCTCAGTGGCACACAACCAGACATCTGCTGAACGAGCCAGCAGCTCGATCCAAGGGGAGGCAGCTGCCTTTTTGTCTCCTCCCTGTAGGAAAGGAAAGGTCATGGCAGTCCCAGGGAAGCAGGGAAGGAAAGGTTATCCGTGGAGTCAGGGTTCCTGGGCAGCCAGGGGTCCCTTGGTGGGGAGCCTGGTACATCCATGCACGACACTCAGCACACCTGGGGGAAAACAATGTCACCTCAGAAGTTGTTGGGAGAATTAGATTTAAATAGAGGTGTTAAGGAATGTGAATGGCTCTCCAAAGGAAGGAAACGTGGGAAATCAGTCAGACCAGGATCATGGAGACCACAAGACTGCTCATGAAGCTTCAGCTGCATCACGGCTGTGAAGAGCAGGCTGGGAAGGAAATTTACCCAGAATGATGCCTTGTAAAGGTTGATCTAGAACAGACACTAGACAGAGCTAAAGAATAAAGCAGGGATTTATTAAAAGGATTTCCTCCATGGATCCACCTTGGGCAGTACAAGAGCCCAGCCAGGGCTGGCACCCAAGATGAACCAAAATGGGCACAAAATGGACACCAGGCACAGGGTCTGTCACTTTTGTAAGTTCTGGTCCATTTGTGTATTGGAGTTAATTATCCAATTACAGCTTCAGTCCATGAAGTCCCATCCTTCTTGTTTTTTTCTCTTCAGTCCACGTTTGTGCTCTTGGGCCTGAAATTTGGATAATTTGTTCTTGGTCCCCAGCTAGAGAAGGAATTGTTTTGTCTCCCTTCTCTTGAAGAGAGCTCACCATCCCCTGATAAGAAGCCCAGACCCACACACTAAAGCAGCACAGAATCTGAAAAATATAAAAGCTAAAACCTGAGGCATCAGGAGAAGGAAACTCCATCCTGTGCTTCTGGTGATAGATTCTGAAGTGACCTCTCTGCTGCACTGTCAGATGCAAAATATGAATCTAATCGAACTATGGATCTGAGCCAGCGCAGCAATTCACCTGTTTCTGAGGCTGCCCTGCAATATACATTTCTCTGAAATATAACAATGATCAAAAATAAAATAAGAATAGGCAGACAGATTTTCTATTGGAAAATGCTGATTTATTGAAACCCAGATGTTTAATAGGGATACATTGATTTCTTAAAAAATTTTGAGGACTTTCATTAAAAGTTACAAGATGCAAGGTAGGACAAAGCAAGAAGCCAAATTTAACCCCTTTGTGTCATTTAAGCTGAGCTTGAAGAATTACATCTAAGTAAGGATGTTGAAGGGGTCGGAAAAATGCTGATTTTTCATTTCCCAATCCAGATCACTGCATCTCACTTGCACATGGGCAAATTTGTGATCACACACTTAACACTTCTGTAGTAACTTCTGCTGAAAAGACATAGAAGGCTTCATCTTATGGAGGGCTACGAAGACGATGGAGGGACTGGAACCTCTCTTATGAGGAAAGGCTGAAGGAGCTGGGGCTGTTCAGCCTTGAGAAGAGACAACTGGGAGGGGACCTCATCAATGTGTATAAATACTTAAAGTGGGTGCCAAGAGCATGGGTGAGGCTCTGCTTCATGGGGCCCAGCCATGGCACAAGAGGAACAGGCAGGAACTGATGCCCAGGAAGTTCCACCTGAACATGGGGAAGAACTTCTTCCCTGTACAGTGACCAAGCCCTGGAAGAGATTGTGCAGAGAGGCTGTGGAGTCTCCCTCACTGTGGGTATTCCAGAACCCTCTGGACACACTCCTGTGCCATGTGCTCTGGGATGGCTCTTCTGGAGCAGGGAGATGGGGCCAGATGACCCACTCTGATCCCTTCCCACCTAACCCATCCTGAGATTCTTACCTGTGGAAGAAAACTGATAAAAGAGTACTACAACTCTTAAAAATCCTGTTTGCCAGGGCTGGATGAAAGGCCGCTGTTGCTTTGAGGGTGCAGGTTCCTTACAACAAGAGTGGGGGTGCCACGCAGTGACACAAAGTCTTTCCATCCTTAGGCTTTTCCCAAAATCAATATGGAGTGTCAGCCAACCTGGCACCCCTTTCTAAAGATGACTGTTTCATGTCAGCTCCTGTTTTTATATCATCCAGTCCTCATTTTGATTTTCAAGGGACGTTCCTGTTGATTATTTTTTTTTAATCACAGATACATATCATGCCAAACAACAGCCCTGGCCAAAGAAAACCTTTTTCCTGGCAGGGTTTGTGGATTTCTATCACTCTTGCTCTGTTGATCAGATTAGATAGGATGGGGCCAAGATTTCTCTTGGCTCTGGTACTTTCACATCATTCAGTGCACCCTGGGAAGGGAGCATGAGGGACGGGATGCAGAGCAAGCCAGAGGAAAGCTGCTACCTCTAGGATGGCCTGAGAGGGTTTTAATGAAAACCAGCACTGTCCCACAGGCTGGGTGCAACCCTAACAAGCTCTAGAGAAGATTCTCTGTTTATAGTATTCCTCCCTTCCTTCAGGAGCTGGATAAAATGTATAATATGGACAGGGAAGAAGAAAAGGGTTTCTTTATGAGCAGCCGTCTTCAAGGGGCAGAAGAGGGATGATGATCCAGTAGCTGGGAGCAACACTTTGTTGGGCAGCTGGGCACAAAAGAGTGACAAATGTCACTATCCATTTTGATTGCGTGAGGGATTTGGGGACTTGGAAGGTTAAAACTTGTCTGGTACAAATTAAATTTTGGCTGCTACAACGGCATTGCCAGAGCCTGTTCTCGGGAGCAGCGGAAGCATTTCCTCGGTAGTTACAGTTGGTCAAGACTTTGATGTTCTCTCTAATTTCAAAAAGGGTAAAATGGAGAGTCAGGCATCATTTAAAGCAAGATGAACCACAAACACATGAGAATGAGACCTCATATTCCCACCCATGAACAACATATGAATAAGTAAGTGTGTGTATATATAACTTACTTTATATACAGTTATATGTATAAAATATATATATAGGAATCAAAGAGGTGAAAACCTTGGCTAGATTTCAGACTCCTGGCTGCTTTCCAACAACACTTGAGAAATACAGCACTAAATTTACATTGGTTTCAGTAATGCAAGACTAGAATTTCCCCCCAGAGATCCCATCTGCTCCTCACTTACATGAATCCCCCAAACTGGAGAACAGCAGGGCAGACATCCTATTAAATCACTGGTTTTATCATACCCATTCAGTTTTTTCTCTGGATTGGATGATCTGCCAGGCCAGAATGCTGCATCATTTGCTTCATCAAAATGTACAACGTGGTGTGCAGTAATCCAGGCAGCAGTGAGGTGTCAGGCACAATGGCTGGTTCCTGAAGGATCCAACCCCTGTAAAGCCTTAACTGCTGCGTTCCTGGGAGCTGACACACACTGGGATCTCTCCCTGGTATCCAGGCATTAGCAAATTAACTATTCAGACTAGCTGGGGATAGGAGAGGAAGTAGTTCAGAAGTTTTCCTGGAAGTTAGTGGAGGGAGAATAAACTCCTGAAAAAAGAGTGAGTCAGGGATGAGACATGGCCAGGCTTTCAGAGAAATGATAAAAATAGAGGAGACCAAGGTGGATACCTTGCAGTATCTAAAGGGCTGGGAGGGACTTTCTACAGTGGCATGGAGTGACAGGACAAGGACAAAGACAAGAGGGAATGGCTTTCAGCTGAAGAAGGGTAGATTTATATTAAATATTGGGAAGAAATTCTTCCCTGTGAGGGTGGGCAGGCCCTGGCACACGGTGCCCAGAGAAGCTGTGGCTGCCCCTGGATCCCTGGCAGTGTCCCAAGCCAGGCTGGACAGGGCTTGGAGCAGCCTGGGACAGTGGGACGTGTCCCTGCCCACAGCAGGGAGTGGGATGAGATGAGCTTTAAGGTCCTTTCCAATCCAAATGATTCAATGACTCTGTGATCAATATGAGGCTTAGGTGACAGGAGCTCATTCAGTTTCTTACAGACTCTGCCTAAATAATTACTTATTTTATCCTGTGACTACTACAGGGAATCCCAAAACATTTTCCAAACACAAACTTTAATTTAAACTATTAAAATACTGTGTGCTTGGCACCGTGCTCAGCCAAGAGCAAAGCAGAAAGGATTAAAAAAATGGAAAATCATTGTTTCTGCACAGCCTGGTGAGGACACCACAGCAGGGCAGGGATGCACGGGGTAATGGAGATGGAAAACACCGAGCCTTCTGCCCCTCTGCCTAACAGGGCTGCACGTCAAAGCAGCGGGGCCGGAAAGAAAAGGAGAATCCTTTAAAACCCTGCACAGAGGGCCCTTTTGATGGCACAGAAGGGCGGAGGGAGGCGGGAGCTGCGCGGGGCCGGGCGATGCCGTCGCTGGGCTCACGGGGGCAGGTGCGATCCGCGATCCGCGGTGCGCTGCGGCTCCGCACGGGCACGGCTCCGGCTCCCGCCGCTCCGCCGCTCCTGCCAGCACGGGAAAGGGGGTACAGCCTCCAGGCAAGGCTCTATCCCAGGGGAAAAGGCCGCAGGGTTCTTTTTATGGATGCTCACATCCATAAAATTTGCTCAGCATCACAGCCCAGCCCTCCGGTAGCTCTGCGTGGCTCTCGAGCAGCTGCCCAGAGAGTGTTAAATTTTCTTCCAGCATCTCTTTGACAGTTTGATTCCTCAGTTCAGCTGAGGACCCACCTTGGAGGAAGTGGAGGAGACCAGGTCCGTGGCAGCCATGGCTGACACACCACCAGTGCCCTGAGGTCATATCACTCTTGGCATTCTCCTGGCAAAATCCATAACATTGCCTGAAAAAATCCAAAGGCAAAATAATTAGAAATACAATGTGTGAAGAGCTCAGAGTGTCTCCACCTAAGCCCAGCTCTGTTTCCTGTCCTACCACACGTTCATGTCTGACCTTGACCAAGTTGGTTACCTCCTTCTTGTCTTCAATAAAATCTGCCTCGTAAAATCTGGATAACAGCATTAAACTTATCTACATTGGATGAAGGTTTTGATGCTTAATCAATAAAGATTTGTAAAAATCTCTGCGATCCTTTAAAAAAAAAAGGAAATGTCCACAAAAGGTTTCAGCATAAACCAAGACTAATGAGTGAGTGAGAGGAGGTACAAGCTGCCCCACTGCCAGGTCAGGGCTGGGTGTTGAAGCACATCAGAGAAAGGAAGCCTTGGCCATGCCACAGGAAAAGAGAGAAATTTTGAGCTCCAAAGGGCTCAGCTGGAAGTGGATGCCAATCTGGAAGTGCCAGCCTTGCACCAAACATGAGCTTCTACTTTTGACAAGGTTTGGATCAGCTGCTTTTAATTTCTGAGACACCAAAGGCTATTTCTTTCCAAATTCACATTTCACCTCACCTTTCCTTTCCTTTGCCCCCTCAGGCTCTGGCAGCTTGCTGTAGAGTCGAGTGAATTATTTCTTTGGCATCATAAGAGTACTCCCAAAACTTGATGCAGTGCTGGGTGATCACCAGAATATAACATTATAAGAATATATAAATATTGTGTTTACCCAGGCACATTTTGAGAGCTAAATTCTTTAACTTTGAAAATAACAAGAAACTGAAGAAAATGAAAGACTTTCAGATCTCAAATCCAAGCAGAAAAAACGTCTGCAGAGCAGAGAAAAAGTCTATTCTTATCGTGTCTCTTGTCTGAGCAGAATTAGGAGATCTCAAGGCAGATATCAACCTGCTGTGAGCAATTTCAGCTCGGTCTGAGATGCTCTGCTGAATTTATACTACAGAGAGCTTCTGATTCAAGCTATCTGAATGAAACCTCTTATTCCAAACCTTCCTTTGAGATGCCCATGTCTCCTGTACCTGGGTGCCACCCCTGGGAAAGCAGTGGTCAGTGGCCACTTGCCAGCCTTGGATGACCATCAGTCAGGTCCCTCAGCTCAAGGACAATTTCTCTCTGCAATATTTCACTCCAACATTTTCTTGGAGGTGTAGGAAACAGTCAGGTGATGTCCTGTTCCTCAAAAAAATGAGTCCTGGGTGTGCCTGACCTTCCTGCCAGCAGCCAGGGGAGCTCTGCATACTCTAATTCCCAAAGATGAGCTGGGGATTCACATGTTACTTACTGAGGTATTACCTGGAATTTTAATAGGCCTTTAACAGGACTCCTGTGAGTTCCACAGCTGATCCAAACAAGATCTCTGCTCCAAGGCCTAATCCCCGCATAGCCTAAAAGGATCTCCTTCAGAGAAATTGTTTGGTCTTCAGGCAGTGCTGCCAAGAAAGAGGAAGAAAGGGGTGGACAGAAAGAAGAGATAGAGAGGCAAGTTTAAAGAAAAAGTTATCTGAAAAGGAAGAAGTGATGTTAATGCAGGTAGAAAATGCTAGAAAGGTTTTAAAAAAAGAAGTATACAGCTTTTTTTTTTATCTCACTAGTTAGCACTTTGTGTCAAAATCCCCTCATCTTAACAATCACTAGAACTGAGTGAATAATTTAAAAAGAATAATTTATTCAAAGAACATGGCATACTGATGCATATCCACATATTGTCTGAAGAGATCACAAAGTTCTCCAAATTTCATATGTTACTCAGATCTATTTGCCAGTTCCTGCAGCTGACAACGCTTTGCTTCCAGATAGTTTGTGACTTAACCCATGAAAGGAAACAATTTATTCTAAGCACAGATTCCTTTTGTTTGGGTACAAACCCTCCAAAATAACTTGTTATTTCAGTAGCCACTCAAGTTATGCTGCTGTACAGTCAGGAGTGTCTCATAAGGACTCTACTGCTTTTCTTCTCCTCATTCAGAGGTCAAGTGTCTGAATTTTGTGTGACTGCATGCATGCACTTACTTGCCCATATAAAATTGAACAGAGCAACTGCATTTCTCACTCACAGAGTTCTCAAATTCAGCCAAGAATTAAGAAAAAAAATCTTGTCACCAAGCTTTAAGTGGCACAAATGTCAGAGTGTTTTAGGAGGTGGACAGGCAGCAGAGATCTGTGCTCGTGCTCCTTCTTTCCTTGTCGTTCTAACCCAACCTGAAGGAGCTGGTGCAGCACCAGGGCAGCTGTTTGTATGAACAGATGTTATTCCCACATTTCCCAGGCCTGAGGAGCTGGGAGCTTTGCTCTGATGATCAGGCCAGTTGTCCAGACCATCTTGGGCATAGCAGTGTCTGCACATGCTGCAAATGAAGACACTTCAGTAAAAAGAAAGAGTTAGAAGGGCAATAATAGACCTGAACCCACAGAAGTCATGGATCTGAATAAAAATGCACATGTGGCTCAGGTCTGGCCTGTAAATGATGTGCTGCACCCCTCACCCCTCACCCTCACATGTTTCATGGCTCCTGCTTTGCCTCTGGTGCTCCAGAGGAGCATCCCCAGCTGATTCCCTCTCTGAGCCAGCCTTCCTGGGAGGTGCAACTCCAGCACATCAGTGCTGGTGTTTCTGGGCCTTTTAGGACTGGTGAAATGCACAGATAACAACTTGGAGTAAAGTTTAAACTCCCTTAGGGATCATTCACATTGAAATAAAGTGGAACATCTTGGCTCATTGGATTAACCCACTCACAAATCTGTGGCTGAAGGGAGAAATAACCAAACTGAGTGCATTTGTCCAGAATTATTTGTACAGCAAGAGACCTGCAAATGAACCCACCCCAAATGAACCCCATTATGGGAATTCAGGTCAAAAATAAGCTGAAAAGTTCCCTGGTGTCAGGAGAGGTGTGATTTTTATTTGGCAGGCAGTAGAAGAAGAGAAGGTGAGAGATTCAGGAATTGAGTGAATTGAGTATCAGATGGGCTTTTCATTAAGAAGAGTTCCAAAACTTAATGAAATCAGTCAGGGCCTTTTTTACTGCCTTTGGTGGCCTTTGGAGGAGGCCCTGATTCAGGCACCCCCAGCTGCAGGGGTACAATCACCCCCTTGATCTCGGGGCTGGATGTTAACAAACACTTCTGTCACACTCGTGGGGCTGACAGGAATTTGGGCATCATTTCTGAGCTTTTTGTTCTGAGACTGGCTTGAGCTTTGAACTCCAGCCTCAGGGCAAGGCACACAGACAATGGATTTCCCTTCACCTGGCAGATAGAGATTGCTGCTCCTTTTCTGCCTGCTGTGGTATTTGGTTGCTACAGTGTCCAACCATAATGCTTAAAGATTGCAGCCCTACTGTACATGCCCAAAAAGACACTGTCTGAAGCTGTTTTAGGGTGTTACTGTGATCTGTGGGCTTGATTTTGTTCTGCTGGAACTAAAACCAGTTGTAAAACTAGCCCAGGTTCCTAAAGAACTGCATTCAAATTTAACTGGATTTATGAAAGTGCAGAAAAATCTCCATCATTGTCATATTGCTCCCATTGGCATTTCTGAACAAAAATGGATTCACATTTTCTGTTTGGAAATTCTAGTTTACAGCACAAAACCCCCAAGCTGAGACAAAGGTCAACATTGGTGTGGAATGCAAAGCATCATCTACCTTGATCATCCACAACCTATGTCCCCACTCAATGCAGGGTTTTTTTGTTCATGGTAGTGGTTAAAAAGTTGAATTTTCAATTTACAGTTTCTTTTTTCTTTAGAAGAATTTTCTAGAAATACACAAATGATTTCTCTGCTATCCTAATTCAGATGCCACTTGATCTTCTCACTTCTCCACATTCTGATGCCTCAAAGTAAACTTCTGTTAAAACTAGAGCAGCAACTCTGGAGGTGATCTTGGCCATTGGAGTGGATGAGGAAGGAAGGGAGCAGAAGAGGGAGGCTGAAAATAGACTGAGATGTCTCTGCTGCTGCAAGAGGACAATGTGCTTTGTCAGAAACATGGAGCTGTGTTCTATTTTCGTAAGAGCCACGACCATCACAGACACTAGACTTGATTTTTTCTGACTTGCAGGAAGACTGGAAAATAAAGGAAACCCAAAAACCTCCCTTACCACAACACTGCAATAATTGGTTGGTGTAAAATAAAGTTTGAAAAGAAAATTAGCAATAGCAGCAGAGAGAGGTGGCCCATAGACCCTCCTGTTCATCCATTGACTGAAAAGCGAAGAAAAGGGAAAAGAAAACCCTAACAAAATGCCAATATAACATCCCCAAGCTGCCAACACATTCCACTAAGCATAATTTCTTGCCTGAAGTGAACACAAGATGGATATTCACTGTGTGTCATCACCTTCCCATCAGCCCTTCCTCCGTCTGGCAGAATGTCTCAGGGCCCAGGGACCAGGAGTGACACGTCCCAACAGCTGTTGTATTGATTTTAATTCCAAGTCAAGCTCCCTGTTACATACCTGATCCTACTGTAATATTAATTACAGAGCCTCCCTCAGCTCCAGCCCCACTCTGTCATCCGTTATCAAAACGCAGCCACGCAAGTGGCTGTCACCTCCAATCCATTTTTCATTAACACGAGTGACCAGCCCCGTGTTCAGCATCTCTGGGCTCTGGATGACATTGGTTAAACGCTGCCTGGTAGATCGTAAATCACTGCAGTGTTAAAAGAATTCCTACACTGAGCAGCAGGGAGCTAATCTGTGTCTGCAGGTTTTTAATTGAGTAAAACAAACGACGATGAAACCCTCTTTAGGTGCACTCGAGCCCTTTCCTTTGGATTTAAAGGAGCTAGAACTGTTCCCTCTGGGACCTGGCTGCTGAGGGAGGGTGAGATCAGCTGAGAAGAGGCCCATGGCAATAATCCTCTCTTTCTGTCCATCACCTCTGCCTGTTATAAGGGACAGCAGAGTTTGGGATTGAGTAGGAGCAGTACCAAAAAACTTAACAAACATTTCTGAGGAGACAGTGTGCAGCACTGAGCTCCATGCAGCCCTCCCATGATCTTCCTGACAGCTCTTCTCCCCATTCTTCTCCTCACTCTGAGTCCCCCAAGGACATGTGGTCATTATTCATTCTGAATATCAAAGCAGTGTACAGGGAATTTAATGTTAGGAACTAAAAAACTGGGCCAGCACCATTGTCCAGAAAATGAATAACTAAAGGAGTTTTGTAAGTGGCCCAAAACTGGGAGAACAGGACCACGTTTGGTGCCTTTGAGTGGTCACCCTGAGTCCCAGCACACATCTAAAACACCACACATGGATTTCTGCCTGGGCTCAGGCCTAAGCGTTCATGGCCTTGCTGAGAAAAGATATTGCTGAAGTGATATAGGTTGGAGGAGGACAAGGTTTAGATGCAGAGAAATAAGCAGAGCTTTGCTCAAGTAAGGATGGGGATAAAGCCCTTATTTAGCAAAAAAAAAATACCAAGTTGCTCTATCATGCACTTTCAAATTGATATTTAGGGCAGGAATTAAAACTGCATTCCTCACCTGTCATCCTGCATTCCCAGAGCCACAGTTTCACTAACAGGGCCTGACAGACCCAGACTCTGAGAGAACAGCAGGAGGTGGTTTCCAAGAAGTTATAACCAATGTCGTTGGGAAAACCCCCTTTCCTCCACTCTGGAAGGAGATTCTCAGAGTAATGAAGTCATAGATGAGCCAGGTTTGTTGGATTTTCTTTAGACACGTTGTCTCTGCATAACACAGAGCAGTAGATGTTACAAAAAAATAAATATGTTTGGCTTTCTAAACATCTTTTTGATACTAATGTGGACCAGAATGATGCCATGTGGGGAACCCTGGGCACATTTCCCAAGTGGGTGAGGTGCAGTTCTAAGGCAGGAAATTATGAGAGTAGTTTGTTTCATTTTAAGCCTCAAATTCCATGTTCGGAGATACGTAGAACAGCTCCTTTTTATGATATAATTAATCATCATTCCATTCAATGGAGTAAGAGGATCTAATAGGATATATTGTCCCATTTTAATGATAAGCACGTCAGATAACATAAATAGGTCAATTGACGTAATTGCAGTAAATACAGGAAAAAAACCCTCAATATTTCGAGATGAATTATGCAATTTACATAAGTATGGCTAAAAATGGCATGTCACCACTAAGAGTGCTCATCCAGCCCTACCCTCTGCCTTCCTCCTTCCCGTTTGGCAGGGATGCACTGCTAGGAGATGTCATATGTGACTGGAGATTTCTCCAGGTTCTGCGGCTTTGTCAGAGCAGTTTAATGTTGTTTGGACAGCAGCACTGGCCTGACTCACCGTGTGCAGGAGAATTCCAGGCTCCCCAGCTGTCCAAGGCATGCAGGAGGCACGAGGGAGGATGGTAATGAGGGAAGGCACAGGGCTCAGCCAAGAACTGCCTCTCCTGGAACAGCAGAGCACTTGTAACATTTTATTTTCCCCAGCCATGTCGCTCACGCTGATGGGGGATGAAGGAAGGTAATGCCGCAAAGAGCAGCCTGTGGGATTCACTGTCTTCACAGGGCAAAGGTTTCTGCAGGAAAAAGTAATGCAGTCAGGTTAAAAGAGTAATTTGTTGAAAATTTAAAAACATAAATATTCAAAAGGCTGACCCCAAGGTTCCCAGCAGGAAAGATTTCACTGAGTCCACTTTGTGGACAAACATTCAGGCAGCTATTGGCAAATCTGGGGTGCTGCCAGCCTATTGGTTCCCCTGCAGCCCTGTTTGTTCCTTGATGGTTTCCATAATCCTTCTCCCTAAATGATTCTATGATTTGCAGCTGGTTACAGACCCAAGCTGTCCCAGAGCTAGCAGGAAAAATTCTGCCCTAGTCTTCAGTGTCTCTGCTCAGGTAAAACTGCCTTGCACAGAATAGGCAGAAAAAGGCTGGTGAGTCTCTCCATGTTAACTTTTATTAGGACAAATATTTTACTATGGCAACTTCCCCCAAGTTATTCCTCACATCAGTTTAACAGTCCCTCCATGCAACACCTCCAGTACAGCATTAAACCTGGGTTTTCCTCCTTCTCCTGCCTGGGCCATACAAAGAGGATTGATGCCCTGTGGATGTATTTTAGCTCAAGTACATCCTTAGATCCAGAAATCCAGGTTCTGCTCTAATGGGACACTCTAATGGGGGAAAGGGGAAATTTATTACCTCTGTACAATGAGGAAAACGTGATCCAGACCTCAGACTATTTAGAGAATTAGTCATTTGGGAGAAAAATAATCTACATCATGTTTAAAGTTTAGGCAGACAGGTTGACACAGGTCTGCTGTTGCAGCATGTACAGCTGGAGTCTCCTTGCTGGGGGAGGAGAGGGGCTGAGGGGGCTGGGAACAATCCCCCCTCCCTGCCTGCAGTTCCTTTTGACTTTCTCCTGCTCTGACAGTCTCTGGGCATGTCCTTGCTCAGTTAGTTGTGCACAGAAAGGCATTTCCATTGCCCCTGTACATTTCACCCAGGCACGTCTGAAAATCAGGAGAGAGAACTCCAGCTGCTGAAGTGCACAATTTGCTTTCAGCTACAGCCCAGTAATTGAAAACTGTCATTCTGCAGGAAAATGGCAACGGGAGCAAGAGCAGGAGCAGGCTGGAGTTTGTCACACCGCATCTGGAGGTTCTGTAACTAGTTTCAGCTGAACTTTTCCCCCTCTGGGCTCTGATAGCTTGGCTGCTATTTACCAGCCCCTCAGAGAATTGCTTTAGTTATTTTGTTATTGAAATACTTTGGAGGTTGTTGTGTTTGTTTACACTTTCTCTTGTTCCAGGGCTAAGCAGGGGAAAGGGGGGGAGATGGAGCTGGGTTTGAAGACAATTGGGCTATTGTGAACTATTTACAGGTATGAGGGGGCAGAACAAGGGGGAATGGCTTTGGACTGAGAGTAGGTTTAGGTTAGATGTTAGATATTTATTAGATAGCAGGAAAATATTCTTCCCTGGGAGGGCAGTGAGGCCCTGGCACAGGTGCCCAGAGCAGCTGTGGCTGTCCCTGGATCCCTGGCAGTGCCCAAGGCCAGGTTGGACAGGGCTTGGAGCAGCCTGGGACAGTGGGAGGTGTCCCTGCCATGGCAGGGGTGGAATGGATGAGCTTTGAGGTCCCTTCTGACCCAAACCATTCCAGGATTTTACAATTCAATGATTCATCGTTTGCTTCTAAGTACAGACAGAGGGACACTGGAGGGATCAATATCAGCTTGTTAAACCCCAATATAGATGGCATCTATGAATTAGAAGTTCCTAATTCGAAGCTGAGATGGAGCAGCGTTTTTCTTGTTCTTTTTAAAAATAAGCCAGGGGACATGTGTTTGTTTTGCTTTATTTTTTTTTTTTTTTTTTTTTTTTTTTTTTTTAGCTTATTGTCAGGAATTTTGTTTCACAACAAAGTTTCACTTCAATATTTATTTTTACCCCCAAAGTGGAAAGAATATGGCAAAACTTTAAAACTGGAATAGCTTTCCTACCTTTAAAGCTAAGTAGCAACCTGTCTGGAGAGCTGCCAAGCCCTGGTGGCAAATGCCAGGTGACGTCTGTTCAATTCCATACAACACTCGTGATAATGTCATTTCTCCACGTTGAAGTGTTAATCATAATTGACATTTCTTACAACTTTTTTTTTGATTTTTCATTAAAAAGCAGAAATTTATTATCTAATTCAGATTTTTATTCAGACACTTATTTAAAAAGGAAAAAAAATACCAAAGGAGAGTGATGAAAGAGCTACAGATCTATTAGTTCTTCTCAGTAAGTGACCCAAGACCCTAGCTGGAGGTGACTGCTGCAATAAAAGATTTTTGGGCTGAGACTCTCACCTTCAATCCCTCCAGCACCATCTGGGGAGGGGGAGGAAGGAGGGAATGGCAGATGTGTTTCCATTTAAGACACTGGGGTTTGATGCAAGGAAGAAGGTAAGCAAGGAACACAAGCCCTATGTACAAAAACTGCTCAAACCCTGCAATTTCCAAGCCCTGACAGTTCAAGCTTCTGGTCCAGCAAGGGAACAGACTAAATTTGATTACAAGGTTTTGTGGGCTGTGCAGGGTTGAGAGCCTGGGGCAGCTGTGCAGATTTTGAATTATCAAAAATATCCCTTCTAAGCCAGATGTGTCAAAACCTGGGCTGTTGCACTTCCTTACATGTTGGTTTTTTTTCCTATCCCTCAACAACTGTTTTCTCCTTGCTGTAGTCAAAATAAGCTTCTCAGAGCACACTTGTGGCAGATAGGACTGGGATCAACAGGTTGCCTTCTGAAGTGTCATTCAGTGTGAAGGAGAGATGTGGCTGCTGACGTGTGATAGCTCTTCTCCTCTGATGGGAGAAAAACGCCTCCCCATGTTGCTGAGCAAGGATCAGGGAGAAGAGCTTTGTACAGCCTTTAAAAGTCCCCTATCTCGAGAGCTGAAGGGGCCCTGCTGTCTGCCAGTTTTGTCATCCCCAATCCCAAATCTTGCTGCCAGGAGTAAGGATTACTTTTACTGCTGCAGTTAGTGTCCCCAGGCAGGTGAGGGTTTTTTTCCTCTATAAACACCTCCTCTCCTCCAAACCTCAAGTGGTTCTTTTGCCCTCCAGTGGGACAGTCAGTAAATTCTGCAATTAGGGGACATAGATAAGACAGAGGGAAAGGCTGTGGCAGGAGCTGGAGGAACAGAAGGTGATGCACTGTGACAGATGCCCTTTTTGTGCTCTTTGTTAACCTTTTTTTGATGCTGCTTGTGAATCACGCTGCCACTTCCTTCTGTTTGATTCCCCAACTTGCCTGTGTGCTCCTGACATCTGCAGGGTCTGGGGAAGGAAACTTTTCCAGAGATGGAGAGGAGAGAGGGGCTCCTGCACTCACCTCTGACCATCCCACCGCAACAGCTGAGATGATGCAAACTTCCAAAACCCATCCCTTTCTCATCGTTACCTTGTGTGGTTTGTAGTGAGATAAATCCCTTCAAAATCTTAGTGCTGTGTCAAGGTCTGGGCCCCTCATGACAAGAAGGACCTTGAGGGGCTGGAGCGTGTCCAGGGAAGGCAACGGAGCTGGGAAGGGGCTGGAGAACCAGGAGAAGCTGAGGGAGCTGGGAAGGGGCTCAGCCTGGAGAAAAGGAGGCTCAGGGGGGCCCTTGTGGCTCTGCACAGCTCCTGCCAGGAGGGGACAGCCGGGGGGGTCGGGCTCTGCTCCCAGGGAACAGGGACAGGAGGAGAGGGAACGGCCTCAGGCTGGGCCAGAGGAGGCTCAGGTTGGACACCAGGAGGAATCTCATCACTTGAAAGGATTGTCAGGCACTGGAGGGGGCTGTCCAGGGAGGAGGTGGATTCTCCATCCCTAGAGGTGTCCAAAAATGCCAGTGGCACTCAGTGCTCTGGGCTGGGTGACAAGGTGGGGACTGGGCACAGGTTGGACTCATTGATGTTGGAGGTCTTTTCCAGCCTAAATGATTCTGTGATTCTGTGAAAATACAGTGCAGAGCTCCCTGTCTTGAGAGCATCTCCTAAGGATGCTAAGCTATTTACCTCTGTACCTTCAGGAGAGGTTACACCTCCAGTGTAACCACCTTCCTTCCATCCATGTCTCTCCTTGATCTCTGTTACCTTTGCTCTGAGGATGTTCAGTGCCTCTTGCTGTCCCTGAAGACCAGACAACCCCCCCTTCTCCTGATCCCCATCAGGAGAATCCCCGCCAGCTGAAACAGAGGTGCTGGGAAAATCCCAAGCAGCTGCTTCTGTCCTTGCTTTCCTCCTTCTTCCCACTTGGGGGAATACAGAGAGAAAAAGCCATTGTGGCTGGCACCAAGGCAGATGGCAGCACTAAAACTAAGAGCATTAATTACTACTATTATTTTTAGTAGAAACATATTGGAAGCAGTGTGATTCAGAGCTGTCCAAGCCCCTGGAAGAGGCTGAGCACTCCAAGCCAAGCAGGAGGCAGCTGGCAAGAGCAGGGAGAAGGGGTTGGATGCTCCTCCAAAACTTTGGGACACCAGCATTTATTTAAGCTGCATCCTCAAACAATTTCAAGAAGCAGATGTGCACTGGTCCTGAATTCAAAATGAAATTCCCACAGTTAGGAATTAAAGCTGGGTGGGATCACACTGTTGCTTTCACTGGCACGCTTCTGTGGGCATCAGTGACGCACAGCTTTGGTGCTGGAAGTGGGAGACAAATCAGTCCATGTATTTAAATTTCTAGCATTTTATTGGCTTCATAAAACATGGAATGAGGTGCTGTGTGAACAAGAAGTGAGCAACAGTCCTGGCTTAAAAAATTTACAAGCAGGAAGAACAAACAATGGTTGGAAAGAAAGGGAATACTTTTAGAGCTTGTGAGCTGGGGATGGTTCAGAGACACTTGTGCAGCTCCTGATCCCAGGAAACATGGAAATAATTTGCAATTTGTGCTCCTAATATACATGGAAAGGTTATAAAGAGGCAACAGCAGAACTGGTAACTGCAAGAAAACCACCACTGCAATGATTTAAGAGCAAGGTTCACCTTACTGCTAAAGCCTGTGGTCCAGCAAGGTATCTCAGGTGAGACCTAAAAGTAGGTTTAGAGTAAACACTTGTTCAGGGGTCTTTCTAAAAAGAAATTAGTGTGGAGTTATCGTCAAAGTTAAGTGTGTTCTTCATGAGTCTGTTAAACTGAGACCCAGCCTTGTTGTTGGAGTCAAATTAAGGACTGAAAGCAAATACTTGTCAAATATATTATTACAAGAATTCTGTGCTCCCTCATTAAATCATTTATTAATGACTCCTGGAAGAAAAAAAAAAAAAAAAAAAAAAGAAAGAAAAATATCACCAGATGAGTTATTTAACAGAACCCCACAAATTCAGCATGTAACACATTCATCAGAATCTATTCAAGCAGCTTCAATGCTTGGATAAACCACTGTTTTTTAATCTAATTTCCCAGGCAGGAAGACTGCCAAAAAGTGCAAATGATACTGTAAGAATGAAGAGAAGCTTTCTGTGGCCAAATACCTCAATGATGTTTACACAGACACTCAGCATCTCACTCCCTAAAAGTCACATTCCTATGTGTCATTTGGACACAGGATTTATTTTTTTTAATGCTTATTTCAGAGTAGGGGGGAGCTAAGGGTGTATTTGTCCACAGGACTGAACAGATCACAATGGATTCATTACAGAGGGATGGATTGGAGGCAGCAATTCCTCTGTGCTGAGCTATTGAAAGTGAAATGGGATAATTGCCACAGTTACAACGAGACTGATCAAGCTGAGAGAAACAAGTTTCAAATTGTACCAATCAGCCCTAATCCGAAGGAGTTATTAACAGAGCTCTACCCTGGTGAGCCCGCATCTGCTAACTTGAGATAATGATTTGTATAACCCTTTATGAAAGTTCCAATTTATTCTAATTCAATAAGTGAAAGGCAGTGAGCGCGGAGGGAACCGGGGACAAGGATTCAGTGGGAGCCCCTTGGCCACTCTGCTCCTCCCAGGGAGGGCCAGCAGCTCCTGGTGCCATCCACTGGAGAGCAAAAGGGGAAAGAAAAATCCAGCTTGCAGTTTTTTTTGGTTTTTTTTTTTTTTTAATATGTGATATAGAACGACAAGGTGCTTACAAAGATCAGCGTGATGGTTCAGGCTTCAAACCCCTTGAACAGGAGCAGCAGTGAGGATGTGGTACAGGAAGGACAAGGGGAAATGGCTTCAGGCTGAAAGGGGATATGTTTAGATTGGATATTAGGCAGAAATTCTTCTCTGTAAGGTGCTGAGGTGCTGGCCAGAGAAGCTGTGGCTGCCTCATTCCTGGAAGTGTCCACAGCCAAGTTGGACAGGCCTTGGAGAAACTTGGGATAGTGGAAGGTGTCCCTGCCCATGGCAGGGGTGGGATGAGATGGTTTTTGGGGTCCCTTCCAGCCCAGACCACTCTGTGATTCTGTGAGGGGCAGATGATGCCTCTTTCAGAACAGAAGAGACAATGCAGAATGCTGGGACAAGGGACATTTTACCAGGTGCTCAGACACAAAACCTGCTGCTTCCATAGCTGTGGGCTCACCTTGCACCAACACCCACATTTTTGTGGAGACAAGGCTGGTTTGACCAAAGTGGGAGATGGCCCTTGGGGCCACACCTGGGATGTGGCCTTCGGAGACTGAATTAGTGTCAAGGACACAAGCCAGGCACACATGGGAAGCCATTCCCTATAAATAATAGATGGGATTCCCTCAGTTTGCAATGGGTGGTGACACCATAGCTCTACCTATCACAGAACACACCTCAATAATCCATGGCTTCCTGCAGAAATCCTCATCACAGCTGACACAGAAATCCCAACCCAGAGCTGCCATGAGGCTGCTCCAACTCGCACAAGACAAATGTCCTCAGTGCCTCCCCCTTGTTGGAATCAGAGAATGTCTCTCTGCCTGTTCTAAAAAATTCTGACCCTCAGCAGAACACTGCTTTTAACCTTCATCCCTGGAAAAAATTGCCAGAACTTTGGGATGGGTTAGAGCACACAGGTAGTGATATGTAGTAGTAGTAGTTTTTCACAGAGTGTATCAGAGAGTGAAGAATTCAGGGTTTTAGGATTGTAATATGAGAGTGAATAGGACACAAGATAGAGGATTTTGGGTGTTGTCCCTTCTTCCTTCTTGTCCCTTTTCAGCTCCGTTTTCTGTAGTACTTGTGGTAGAAAACTATTGGTTAGAGTGAGTGGTAATGTGGAAGTTACGTGTATAGTTTAATAGGAGTTATTGGTAGAAAAGTAGAAACAAAGTACATGTTAGAACATAATTGGGTAAAACATCTTTAAAAGGCCTTGGTTTCGGGTGCTCAGGATCCATTTTGTGCCTTGCTTCTTGCATGCTGAGTCTGGTGTGCAGACTTGTGCTGAACTTAAGATAAGATAGGAATAAACAAAACCATGAAGACTGAGAGAAAGAGTCCTGCACATTCTTCACCCTTGGCAAAGAATTCAGCAGTGGGAACCCCCTCCAAAGGGCCCAGGGGGTTGGGTTCACATCTTTGTTGGGACCAAAAAACCCGACACCCCCTGTCCTTTCCAGGTGCACACACAGCCCCAGAACCTGATTCCCTCAGGAACTGAAGGTGTTTAACAGCAGGACACAGCCATTCCCACTCTCTGCTGGGCCCTGCACTAAGTGAACAAATGCATCAAGATTTCTGCATATTGTTCTTCTCCTGAGGGGAAGCTTTATGTTATTTGCTGTGTTTGCACAGTTCCAGTACCTGAGATGTTTGCTTGGCTTTCTTTTATTCAAACACATTTGTTCCAGTTGCGTTTCTGACCTATTTTACTGTTACTCTGTGAACACTCACTGAGTGATAGTTTTTGCCTTTGTTTCAAGTAAAAGCCAAGAAAGGAAAAGTACCACAAGCACCTCAGTTACTGCTCTTGCAAAGTTTCATGGGCAAAAGAGCTTTTTTCCTCTTTCTGTCCTTTTAATTATGCCTCAGTATTTGACAGACTTCTAATTGTAAAATATTTGGTTATCTGCTCAGAGCAGGAGAGCAGGAACACCACCTGAGAATTGAGATGGTCAGTGGTGCTTTTTTGGAAGTGACAGAGCTGGATACAGAGATGATCACAGACAGGCGGGAACATGAGATTTATTTACTGTCCTAGCAGTTATTATCCAGTCTCCTAAAATGCTCCTAAAATGCTCAATGAACAACATTTCAATGGGACACGTTGCTGATACTCATTTGTGAGCCAACCCCAAAAAGTTCCTGTTGCCTTCTCTTTCAGAAAATACAATATTAGTTATAATTTCATATATAAGCTCCAGATTTTCTAGGTTTTACTGCTTTATACTATTTTATGGCTATAGCCTCTGCCTTGTACCTCCCTGAGGTTACTGCCTTGACACCATGGGAGTTCATTAGCTGCTGAACAGGGAATGTGCTGCCTTTCTGGAGCAGTGCAAGTTTTCAGTGTGTCTTCTGAGCAACCTGTTGAAATATTGACAGAAGTCTATTTCCCGTTGAAGTTAAAACCATCACTCTTCCTTTTCTTTCCTTTTTTTTTTTTTCCTTGTTGAGGACTTTAAACAATATTTGAGTGAGTCCTCAACTGCCACTGCAGCTTACCCTGTTTGTGTCAGGCTGTGTGGGAGCATGATAATGCTACCCCAATGCTGGCACCTCTTAAATTCACACATAAAGTCAGTCCTGAATTCCAGCTGAGCCTGGTTTTCTGCCAACTTCCACATTGTGTAGCCTGAAAAATAGGGTAGCAAAGTTTCAACAAAAGAAAAAAAAAAAATTGAATGTAGCAATGGAGAGGGAAAAGAGTCACTGTCAAATGTTAATGACACGTTCCTTGCAGTGTGAATGAGACAGGGATTGGGTTGGGTCAGGGGGAGGAGGGAGGCATGCACAGCTCTAAGTGCAGCTGAGTGTTTAGAGGAACAGGTTGAAAGGAAAAAAAAAAGTGAACTAAATTCATGTTTCTGCACAAAGAACATAAAAAAATTATTTGTTTTAAGACCAGTTTCTACCCAGGACAAAAATAGCATCCTGGAGGGTCTTTAGGCTGGTGAAACAGGGATCTAAATCCCTGGGCTACCCTGCCCAGAGCAGGACTGATTACTCCAGCACTGAAGTGGGGGTGATGTATTGCCAGGCCACTACCTTGGCATTCCTCATCTGCAGCACAAAGACCAAAGGGTTGTGCACAGCAGTGAGCGTGGAGCTGGATTCTCCTCCTTTTGTCCCAGTGATTCGTTTCTTAGCCAAGGTCATCAGTTCTTCCATATGGAGCTCCATAACTGCCAGCCATTTCCAGAGCCCAGCAAAATCCTTCCTACAGGTTCTCCATGAAGTGAGAACGATATCCAGACCTTGTGCTGCACAGTCTCAGAGCTGCAATTGCCTATGAAAATGTGTAAACCATGTTCCTGTTTCTCAGGGCACCCAGAGTTTTGTACTGATCACAATGCATCAGTGCATGGAAAACTGAAGAACTCCCACAATATTTTAAGAATTTATCTGCTGGGGAAAGATGGATGATTTCTTACCAGCTACTAGGAGGAAACATCCAGCTCACTTAATTGCCAGCAATCCTTTAAAAGCATAGCTTGCATTTGCTCTGCTATAACCACCTGGCTGGCTGAGAGGATTCTGAGGTCAATAATACCACCACAAGTCTCATTTAATCTCCCTAAGACTTGCTGCAGCCTGGAGCTAGTCCAGAAGAACCCATCAGGTCAGAAATCCATCTTCAAACCCACTGAGCCAAATATTCCCTGCACCTCTAGAGAATGAAGGCCCACAGTGACCCCAAAGCCACCAATCCTGGCCGTGGTGCATCCGATTTGCCTGTGTGCAGATGGTTCTGAATGAATTCACTCACAGAGGGATGAAGGCACCCAGAGCCCTGAGGCTGATTTATTGGAGCCCACATGAGGCCTCTCTGAGTCCAAGCAGATGTGTCTGTGCTGGAAGCAGCTGCTCCTGTGCAAGCACCAGCCAGGCTCTGCAGGGACACGGAGGTGGCTGAGCTGGTGGCATCAGGCTCCGAGGGACTGTCCCCCCGGCATGCCCTGGTGCCTGCTCCCCCAGCTCCAGGAGAGGTTGTATGTGCTCTCTTCCCGATGTCACTGGTGTTAGACATTCAATCTGTAGCAATAAGGGAGACAGAAATCAGTAACTATTAAATATTTATCAAGATTATCAGTTCGACCTTTAGTTTTACCACTATCTGCACACCAGACAGGGGTCTGGCTGCAAAGAGGGGCTGTGAATGCAGCTCTGCCATGGCCCAGCTCTTGCTTCTACCTCCTCATCTTCCTCCTCTTCCTCTCATCTTCCCTCCTTCCTGTGGCTGTGCTGGGAATGAGCCCAAGGGTCTGACAAAAGCCTGAAGTGGCTGCTGTGGTTGGCAGCAGCAAAGCTGAGGGAGATTTCATCTTTACTATCCAATTTAGCCAAAGCAAATCACAAACCATCCAACAAAGCACCGCTTCCCAAGCTCATTCCATCTTAAGGAGGCAGCACAAGAGCTGAGCAGGAATGAGGAAAGATCCACCCCCATCCCTGCTATGCATTCCCCTCCTTTTCTCCTGTTTTCCTCACTGTAGTAAGGGTCTCCTGTGTAAGCACCCTCCTTCTCCCATGCTCACCTAAGAAAAACTTCCAAAATGGGGATGGACTTTTGCATCTCCAGATTCAAGATGAAAATAGAGGGGAGATGGTCAGGAGGAGGAAAAAAGAGATTTCAATTGACCCTCGGTTTCTGTTTGACCGTCACAGCTAATTGAATTGCCTTCAGTCAGTGCCAGGATTTGATGGCTGCCTTAAGAATAGGGCTGGCAGAGTAACAGGGGATGACAGCTGCTTTCTGCAGCTGGTTCCAAACCAAGGAGCAGGTCAATGAGCATGGATGAACTGGGGCTTGAAAGCAAAGAACTACATGCGCACTCTCCTCCCAACACAGGCTGAGAGATGGGAGGAATTGCCATTTCTTTATTTTTTCCCAATTCAGCATAAAATATCTGGACAAATGTCACTGCGTTGTGGAAGCTGTTGAATTTTTGAGCAATTTTTTTTTTCTTTTTACCCCTCTTTCCCGTCTATAATTTTCCTAAGCCCATTTTTCTGCCCAGTGGCTAGGATAGAATCAGTAATCGAAAAGCAGCGCTGCTGAAATCAATTGAAAAAGTCATTAAGCAGCTGTGGTGTAAAAAAAGCCTCCCCTGCCCTGAACTCTGGAGCTGGTCCCATTCACCCAGCTCTCCTCCTCAGCTTGGTCCAGATGCCCAGCTGGGACAGCGTGTCCTGCAGATCCACCAGCTGCAGCCAGCAACGCGGGAAGCAGTCGCCTGGTAAATTTAGATTTCTTGAATCTGCCACCAGGCTGACATATTGATAAACAGCCCCAGTTTTAGCAAAGGTTTGGAACACTCGCTGCCTGCTGGTAATTGCTCTGTGGTGCTGAACCAAACCTGCCCTGGCTCAACCTGAGCCACCTCCCTGTGATGCTGGCGGTGAGCAGCCCTGGGGACATCAAGATCCCTCCATCCCTCTTCAGGGGGTCACTTGATGGCTCTCAGCACAAATCCCACCCAGATTTATGGCTGGCCCAGCTGCTGTGTCAATAGAAACAGAAGATGGGGCCACCAGGCTGTCACCACAGCCAGACCTCCCTGCCAGAGGCCACCAAGCTGTCGGTGATTCAGTGCCACGGGCAGAGGTGCCCTGAGGGTGGGGTGCACTCAGGTGATGGAAAAGGAGAGCAGAGCACTGAGGATGTGCTCTGTATGTTGAGAACTCCTCACTCAGGCATCTCAAAATACTCCTGTGCTGTCAGCTCAGGGAGGGAGCAAAGGAAAAAAAGTAGACTTAGTGGTTGGATTCCTGAAAAGGAATAATAATAATAATAAAAAAAAAAAAAAATCTTGCCCTTGTCCAGCTCTGAACTCTGGCCCTGAATGCTGAAAAGCTGGGCTATTTTTTTAATCTGGCCACAGATATTTTGATATGTTACCTGAGGACTATAAAACATCTCACTATGACAGGCCGTTCCTCTCTAAGCTGATGCTCAAATTCTTTATGGAAAACAAAGGCATAAAATACAGGGAACTGATATCTAAAGAAAGAGAATGACCTAACTTGTCAGTGAAAGTTATCATGGCTTTTTTCACCAATGAGTATTTTTTCCTAGCTTTCATTAAAAATGGAACAAGAGCAAACCCACTCTTAAAGGAGACAGCTTACTTTTTTGTCTTTTTCCTTTTTAAAAATGGGATATACCAGACATTATTTCTGATGGAGCCAATCTAATTCTCAAATGAAAGAAATTAGCATGACAACAAGTAACTTCTCTATAAATAGAGCAATTATCAGGAGAAAAATAAGGTCAAAATGTATTTACTACTAATTCAAAATCTTAGTGAGCCACTGAACAAGTGATTTGCTATAACATGGAAATGTCCTGGGGGGATGAGTTGAGAAGCAGAGCTGTACATGCGGCTGCCTGCAATTTTATGAAGTGAAAGTATTTGAAAATGCTGTTTTTCAAGGCTGTGGGCACAGGGCCAGCTGTCTTTCTGGCATGTAAATCATATCTATCACTTTAAACTTTGCAACTCAAAGGTACCCCATTCATTAGGGGTAATTAATTAATGAGAGGACAGAGATTGGGCAAGGGAAGATACTGATATAAACTGAAGAATGTCTCAGCCTCCTGTTTAAGCACTCATTACTTTTATTGTCACAAGAAGTGTAACAGGCTGGCTGGATTTTTGGATAGCACTAACACATCTCTCACTGACAAGTTTCCACCTGGCCCCATGGGGTAAAAGGACAAATCCAAGGAGCCACATTTCACTTACAGTCGTCATAACCTATTTCTGTATGCCTCAGTTCAAGCACTGTGGTTACTTATTCTGTTGGGATTTGTAAATAATGGAGATTGATCCCAATACAGGGCAGATTTCTGTCATGACAGTCACTGGGAAGGGTTAAGCTCTACCTGGGTTTATGTCCATGCACACACAGGGTAAAAGTTAAGGAGATGAGCAAGAGTAGCCTAAAGTCAGCCAGAACACTTGCTCTGCTTCCCTCTAAGAGTAAAAAATGGTTTTATACCAGACACTGAGTTTTTAGAGGTGCCCTGAACTTTTCTAGAGAGTATTTAGCAACGAATGATATCTGGGAAAGATTTAAGATGTGGATGGTGGGAATAGAGTGTCCCTCCTGCTGAATAAGAGGATGAATTGTCCTTTTTATCCCCGCTGGTAACACTGGGCTCCTTGTGCTGAGGGAAAACCCATCCTGAGCATCTCGTGGGGCTCAGCACTCCCTTGTCCACCCTGTGTGTATCCATGGCTCCCATGAATCCCTGGGATCAGAGGGTCCCCAAACCTTCAGGAGCACTGCTGGGCTCTACCAGGCCCTGTCTTTGTGCTCAGGATGAGGAGGCTGCAGTTCCACCACGGTGCTCACATGGGGGATGGCACTTCTCCCTCTCTCTGTCCTCCCTGTCACCGTGCCAGGTCAGAGACTGTGCAGAGCCCCAGTAATTAAGCCAGATAAATAAAATCACATTGCTCATAATTACTGTGGACAATTTTGTATAATTAGATGTTAAGTGTGGTAGCCACTCTCCTTTATGGCCCTAGATAAGTACCTGCACCTTGACTTAGAAGAAGCCTGGTAGGAAATATAACTGCTTTGTTGCTCTCTGTGTAATTAACTACCATTAAAGCCACTAATTAGATCATAAGTTTTAAATAAGATGCCCTAATTATCTTTGGTACACAGTGAACTGATTTGCCAGGGCAAACCTTCCAAAAGTGAAATAAAAAAAAATCTTTTGGCAGCTCACAGGGTTATTTTTCTATATCTCTGAGTCTGCATGTTCCAGGTGCAGAAGGTAAATTTGGTGGTTCTTGTACTGGAAAACAAACTGGGGGAAGAAGGGCAAAGCAGTGAGTAGAACCCCCAAAACACACAGCAAGTGATCTAGAAATAGGTGAGAGTGTGTGCACATGCAGGGGATGTTCTTTCTTCCAGACATGTTGACCATGTTCTTCATCTGTCTATTTTGTTTTTGTTGGTGACACTGCACTGTAGAGGAAGTTTGGAGGATCTTAGTGAAGCAGAATGTCTCTTAATTCTGATGTGTTTTAGGAACTCTCTGAATTGCTCAGCCAGCAAACTTTCTGATCTGCCTGCCCTAGGAACAGAGAAGAGCATGCACAGCAAAGAGGGTATAATCTAGCAAACACCTGCATCTGAACCCTGATTATATGAAAGTTTTGCCTGGTTGAAGAACAAATATTCCGTGTGGCTTAGCATTCAAAGCTCTCTGACTTTGCATTTCATGAGTTCCTGCTGTTTGAGCAAAGGTGAGGCAAAGCCAAGGCAATTCGTGGGGTGAGGACCTGCACGGAGATTTCCTGGTGTAAATTCCAGCCATGCAGACCCACTGAATATTCTCCCTGAGCTTTTCATCCATTCTAATTGGGAGAGAAATGTATGCCAGCCTGGCACTCCGCTGTTAGCTCAAGGTTTTAGTTCAATCCTATCTTGGATTTTGCAGAATGACAACTGTGAAAGCCAGAGAAAGCAAAATCAGGAGGCTGAGAAGGCAAGGGAAGGCAGAACAGAGCAGCAGGAATGAGGGGAGACTCAGAAAGAGCAACCACATCAAGCCTGCAGCCCATTTGCTGTTTCCCAGGGTCAGGTGAAGCTGGAAAATCCTCGGGGTGGGACTGAGTCAGGGCAGGGTCAGACCACTCTGAAAAATTAAAACCATGTGTGGGAGTAGAGTCTTTGAGAGAAACTGAGATACAGAGACAACTCTAAATAGTTTTATAAAATTGTGCTTGTAGGACCAACATGCATGCTTCTCATGCCTGGCCAGAGGTGAGAAGAAGAGCTGAGGTTGGTTTGACACCAGCAGTTTCCCCACGGCAGACACAGAGAGCTGCTCAGCCTTTGTCCCAGTCACTCACAAGTTGGGTTTTTCCAAAATCCTTAAATGAGCCAAAATGTTGCAGACCTCAGACAACTGACTCTTTCCCCAGGCAGCTGCCCTCTCCTACCCACCTTTAGTGAGTGTCAAATGAGAAGAGCTCCTCTGCTCTCAGAAAATCATGGAAATCACTTTCCCTTCCCATCGTATCCAAGGAGAGCTGAAGTCCATTCTTCACAGAGCCTCTGCTACAGGAGATTTCACTCCTGCCACAACTCAGAGTTTCCCTGAATAAGGGAAATTTGAGGGTATTTTCCCTCACCTGATCTACCATTTGGTCCCTTTGCAGGTATAACTTTGTCAATGCATGAACCTTCTGGTTTCAAAAGAGGTGAACAGCTGAAGTTCAATCACTCTTTCTTTTCCTTCCAGGTTTGCCCACAGTGCTGGGTTTGCTTGGACCTTGTCTGTTTATACTGAATTAAAGGAAGTATTTCGGCTTTCAGGAAGGTTTGAAGATCCAGGGCCATTTCTGAGAGTCCTGGGTATTATTTGTCTTTGCTTCCTGCAACTCCCAGACCCTTTTAGGGGGCTGAGCCATGGTTGTAATTTAATGTTTCTTTTCCTGTGCACACCTTTGGCTCCCAGGAACACTTTGAAAGGTCAAAGGAAATTTTAAGCAGCCCCCCACCCCTGTTGCTGCACCCAAAAATAAAAATATGTATGGAAATACAAAAGTAGTCCCTAAATAACAATATTTGGTCCCATGCCACCAAAGACCCAACACATTATGGCATTTCCTCTGGGGTCCCCTTGATTGGCTGTGTACAGATGTCTGACATGCTGCTGTTCTTTTATTCTTAAGTCTGCTCATACAAAAGTAAAATAAAAAGGAATCTTACCTACTCCAGAGTGGAACAATCTTCCTCACCACTCCTAATTTTGCTTAGAAATCTTTGAGTGTTGGAAAAATATAAAAAAAAAGGACCTGAACTTATCTGGCTGTTCTGTTTTTCTTCTCACTTGTCCTGCTCCTTTTCTCCCACAATTTTATCCTGGCAACACCTGTGGCTCTCCTTTATCTGCTGCCCGAGCACAGGGAGAGCAGAACCAAGCAGAAAGTTGTGCACATAGGCAGATAAAAAAAAAAAAAGGAAAAAAAAAATCACTTTTGATGCAACCCGAAGTCTCACAAGTTATTTGTTACACCTTTAATTCCCTAAATGAATCAAGAAAAAACAGTCTTGTGTTTTTATCCTCTGGTATCCCAGCAGCTTCATGTCTTTTCATGTCTTTCATAGAGAGCTGAAATAATGCAAGAGCTGATGTTGTGTTTGTGAATAACCAACAGGTGCCTGTGCCAAGCACACAGAGCAGCAGCTCCAGCCCCTTCTGCAGGACCTGAATTGCTGCTAGGAAAGCTTTTGACACCCTCTCTCCAGGCTGCTGCCTCCTACAATTTCAATACAAGATTAAATTTGAAATGTGCAATTAGCTGGCTAAAAAAAAAAAAAAAATCCCATTCTCTACAGTCAACACCAGTCAGTTGGGCCTTTTCTGAACTGCTGCAGCTCCTCTTTATTTGGGGATAGGTTTTAGGACCTTTTGAATAGATACTCTTCCAATATCCCCATGTGCTAATAATAGGCATCACATTATTAGCAGAGTGTATGGATATTCAGTGAAAGGAGCTTTTACAGGTTGGAAGTCAGGAAGAAGCCTCGGAAATAATATTAACTTTTGGAAAACTACCTAATAAAGCATTTTCTTAGAATAGATAGGGCAGAGCTTTTCTGGAAGCTTGATTGTAACACAGAAGCTGAACCTCTGTCTGTGTTTTAAATAAAGCCTGATATTTAACAAAAAAGTGCCATTTTGCAAAATTCCTATATGAAACTTTCCATTTAAATTTGGCAGTGAATGAGATGAAAATCGGAATTTAAAAAGTTGAGGTGTTGGATTTTTTTGTTTGGTGGGGTTTTTTGTGTTCTTTTTTCCTTTGGTTTGGGAGTTTTGTTTGTCTGGTTTTGGTTTTGAAGGCTTTTTTGGGGGGGTGTTGTTTTGGTTTGGTTTGTGGAGGTTTTTGGTTGGGTTTTTTTTAGGTATTTGGCTTTTGTTTTGAGATTTTCGGGGAGTTGTTTCGTTTTGTGAGAGTTTCTTGTTTTGGTTTTGGGTTTTTTTTGTTGGTTTTTTTTGTTAGTTTGGTTAGTAGTTTTTGAATATTTTTGTTTGGTTGGTTGTTTCTGTGTTTGGTTGGTTTTTTGGCTGGTTGGTTGTTTTTTTGGTTAGTTTGGTTAGTAGTTTTTTGAATTTTTTTTTAAGGTATTTGCTTTTTTTTTGTTGGTTTTTTTTGTTAGTTTGGTTAGTAGTTTTTGAATATTTTTGTTTGGTTGGTTGTTTCTGTGTTTGGTTGGTTTTTTGGCTGGTTGGTTGTTTTTTTGGTTAGTTTGGTTAGTAGTTTTTTGAATTTTTTTTTAAGGTATTTGCTTTTCATTTTTAGGTTTTTTTGGGGAGCTGTTTTGTTTTGTGGGGGGTTTTGGTTTATCTTTTTTGTTTGTTTTTGGTTTTTTGGGGTTTTTTGGTAGTCTTTTGTTGTTGATGGTGGGTTTTTGTTTTTTTTTGGGGGGGTTTGTTTTTGTTTTTAGGGTTTTTTGTGTGTGTGGGTTTTTTTGGTTTTTTTTTTTTTTTAGGTTTGTTTGCTTGTTTATTTTCTAGAAACCACACAGAACAAAACCGAATTTGGAGCAGAGCCATCCCTGGCCCCCAGCAGCTCTCCCCCTACACCATCCTCAGCAGCCCAACCAGAGCATCACTCGCCGCCCCCTTCCCTTCCTGCCCTGCTCACATCAGAGCTGCTTGCACCTTTTGGGGGCTAAACCGACCCCTTTGAAGCTCCCCTAAAAGACTCCCCTGGAGCTGAAATAGGTGTGGGATCAAGCTCCACCGCCTCCTGCTGCCACCGAGGCACTCGCTCAGCGGGAATGGAGGGAGGCGATGCTGGTGCCTCTGGTTTGGAGCTGCTGCAGGAGCAGGCAGAGCAATCACACTCAGCCCGGTGAAAGGCTGGGCACTGAACCCTCTGCACAGCACTGAATATCCTCCAGCAGCTCCTCCTGTGCTGTTAAACTCCGCTCAGGCCGAGCGAGGTGAGGATGCGGATCCCAGCCTGCCCTGCTGTCAGCTCCCCGCGCTCCTGCTCGCTGGAGCAGCCCGAGTAATTATAAAGGAAGGGTAATTGAAATAAGGGGAAAGTAACACTTGAAGAGGAAGCAAATGATTCAGAACATGCAGAGCCATCCACCCACATCAGCAAGGTCGGGAGGTCCATCAAGCTTGGAAGGAGAAATGCTTTTGTCTGGAAGGAAAGAAAAAGAAACCCTAATAGGATGCATTTATAATCTAGAAGTTTTGTTGATTTTTTTTTTCCTTAAAGCAATCCCTCTCACTTTGTAAAATGAGAAGCAAGGAATGTATTTGAGGGAGAAAAAGCCTCAGCCAGCAGCTACAGGCAATGCTAGACAACAAGGAAGGGACGAGGAGAGGGGTCTGGTGCAGAGCCCCTCCAAAATATCTGTCTCTGCCCAGTCTTCCTGCCTTTTAAACAGACACTTAATCTTGCTCTTTCTCCCTCCAACCAAAATAAAACTCAAGAAAATATCTTTCTTTCTGCCTCCAGCATAACAAGCAAGAGCTCCCAGTGAAACCCATTCCTTCAGGATTTGCGATCCAGGTGTTGCAGCTCCTGTGCCCCAGTTTCTGGCCCAGGTCTGCAGACTAAGCAGGAGCCTCAGAAGCTGTAAATTGGTGTTGCTCCAGTGATCTCAACAGAGCCAAACCCATTTGCACTTGCAGATGATCTGGACCACTGTTTTATAGACCCATTTTCCCCTCTACTGCTTTATAATCACACCCATGCCAGAAGTGTTGTACACTCCTTGTCTCTCTTGGAAAGATTTGAGAGCACCAAGACCCTTCCATTTATGTGACACTAAAAGCAGAGAGAGAATCTGGAAAGGTCCAGGTTAACCAAGTGAATTTGGCAAAGCTAGAGAGCAGCACAGACCTCCCAGGCCATAGCATGGCACATGCTTCATAAACACGGGAATATTCTCAAATTTTTCTGAAATAATTTGATTTTATTTACATTTGCTGGACCTTCAAATACTGCTCTGTTATCAGCTACAGATTTAACCAGAAGAATCAGCTATCAGTCTGATTTACTGCATTTTGGCATTTTGAATCCAGCCTTCCCATCCATCCCATCAGAGCACAGAGGGAAGGCTCTCAGAAAGTGAGAGACCAAAAGTTAAAACCTCTGAAATAGAAAACTTTGATGAGACAAATCCATAACATATAACCTGTGATTTGGAAATCTGCTTCTCCATGAGTTTGAACAGCTTAGTTCAGACATTTCCTCCTGAACATGGGTTTCCCAGGCAACATGGGATGGATTAGATCAGTGTCCATGCTTACCTGGACAGGATTATCTCCCTTTCTTCATGAGACTCCACATTTGGGACAGTTTCCTACCACACAGAAATACAGAGCTTGGGAGAAAATTTCCTTCTCAGGTAAGACTTGTGAAAAAGCTCTGACGTAAGTTTGGGTCAACCAGCTCATTTAGTGCCTTGTGAAGTATTTTATGTACACCAGAAAACTTCTGCCTTCCCAATCACACCTTTTTCATAGTCTGATAGTTTTTGTTTCCATAAAGAACAGATATTCTGGTAACATTTTTTCTTTTTCTCACTTCAGCAATTTTAAATACATCTTGTCACAGGCCAAATATTTTCCCATCATTTCACTTTAATAATTTGACAGATCTGTGGGGAATGTTGCCCTCAAGTTAGATTACTTGTCCCAGGAGTTAGGAATTAAACTAGAAAGTACCTTCAAATTGTTGATTTTTTTCTGCCCAGTTGTTTTCCCAGTTGGCACCACTTCTCCTCATCAGCCCTTTAAATCCAGGTGGGATGGGGAGCAGTGCCTCTAGAGAAGCAGGGAGTAGCTGTTTTTTTTCACTGGTCTTTTTGTTTTAGTGGTTTTTAGCATTTATTTTCTTTAGGGTCCTATTTTCTATAAGCAATTAATTTTAAGACTTTCTCGAAGTTCTTTCTGTATCTTTTAAGGTGAGTTAGACTGCCTATTATTCAGTTTATTTCTCTTATATGACAATTTATTTTTTCTATCAAGTTTTAGCCTGGAACTAGGGAGCGTTTTATATAGGCTTTGCTTTGTTGAGACCTGAAAACCCCAGGATTTGCTGGAAGAGGGTGCTAGGGAGCAGGCAGTTGGGAAAAGCAGGTCATGGTTGCTCATATTTGGTTCATTTTAGGGGATGTGTTAAGATGAGCAGCGAGGTTTGTTAGTTCCTGAATAGGTCACTCCTATTAACAGCTGCCAAAGCAGGGACTTCTAGTCCCATTCTGAGCCCATCACTAGCCAAGCTGCTGCTTTCCTGATCTTTGGGATACTTTCAGGAGCTCTTACAAGTTCAGGAGGTCGTTAAATTGTGGGCTAGGAGCCCTTCCCAAAGGGCAGCTGCTCCTCCTCGGGAGGCATCTCTTACTCTGCTTCCTGAAGTGAGTGAGGGGAGGTGAAGGCTCCCAGGGATGTGCCTCACGCTGGGGTTTATTTCCCTTCAGGGCTGTTCTGAGATGGGTGGCACCAAGAGCTGATGTCAAAGAAAACTCTCTCCAAGCTGCAAATGAAGAGAGGAGGCGGCTGTGGCACAATCCAGCCAAATTATATTGATAATACGTAGTAATTATGTAGCACTTCACACGAGCAGAGCACTTTACAAACATTAACTAATTTACAGAAAACAGATGTGCTTTTTCTGGGAAAACGCAGGGAAACCCTGTCTGTGCTGGCAGAGGGGGGCAGTGGCCAGGCTCTGGTTTTGGAGGAGCTGTGTGGTGGAGCAGGGCTCCATGGAGCACCTTTGTACCTGCCTGTACCTCCTGCAGGGCCAGGAAAGGGAAAATATCTTCTTTTTCTATAGTTACTGAGAATGAAGGGTGATTTCCTTCTGCTAAGTGATCTTTTAATGACCAAGAAGAGCACGGGCTGCAGCTGAAGGCAAGAAAACTGCTGTGCTGTGGTGACCCTCACCTCTGACAAGCACGGAGCAAGGCAGCTGAAGGCAGCCCACCCTGTCCCCTGGGGAGCTACAGACAGGTAGGATTGCTTTGGCAAGCCTAAGGCTGTACTCTGATCTTTGAGTCTTGATTTTTGTCCTCATTCTTGGTTTTGTTGAACGCCCTGTGTGTGCCTGCCCAGCCTCCTGTGCATGGAATGCCACCAGCTCCCCTCACATGGTGCCTTTATTGAACCACTATTAATGCAGCTATAAATGACACGATGCCAGGTGTCCTAGAGGGGCACAACAAGGATGTGACTTTGCTCCTTCACCATGTGTGGCCTGTTTGGTCACCAAGATGAGAGGCATCTATAGGGAATCATCTTAGAAGGTGCTGGAAAAATAAAAAACTCCTACTAGCCATGGGTATGAGTGCACAAATAGCTGAAGTTCCTGTGATAATTTCCTTTTCCTGTTCTTGTGATCAGCCACTGTTTGCTTTGCCTCCTACTTTCTTTGCAGAGTAATTAAAAGAAAGATGTTTACATGGATAAGTGTTTTGCTATCAATGCCATCCATATTAACCTTATAAATTAGCCTTTTATGTGGTACTGTATCAAAGGGCTCTTGAAGTCTGATTGAATTGTGCTTTATTTCCTTGCCCAGTCCCTTGTCATTGTCACCTCCTCAAAGAAATTAATCAAGTTTGTTAGGCATGACCTCCTGTTAGTAAATCCAGGACAACTCTCCCAACGGTCTGTACTTGCCAAGGGTGCTCTGATGTCCCTGAGCAGGGAATGAGGACTTCTACACAAATAGAGATTTTTAAAGCTGTGTTTAAGGGCTGGAGGAAGGGAGGGCAGGATCTGACTAAATGATGAGAGGTGTGTTGGGGCAGGAGGGGAATCCTTGTAGCACCATAGGTGTGGGTTAAAGATCATCAAAGATGGTAAAAAAAAAAAAA
>VWZP01000963.1:265990-316044 GCA_013396995.1 Dicaeum eximium | reverse complement strand
TTTTGTTTTGTTTGTTTGTGGTGTTGGGGGGGGGGGGGGGGGGGGGGTTTTGGGTTTTTTTTTACCTTCTAAATGCTAGTTACATCCAACCCGAACTTCTATTTGTGTATCCACTTGTATTTTGAACTTCATTAGAGTCCCATGCTGGTTTAACTGACTTTTGTAATCAGTCTGGGTAAGTTTGTGGATCTTACGGTGCTGGGCGCATTTTTTAAGAAGGAAGAAGTGTGTGGGTTTGTTTGTGGGTTTGTTTTTGTGGGTTTTTTTGGTTTGTTTTTTTTTTTTTTTTTTAATAAAATGTGAGTAATTTTAACTTCAATAAATTAATTGAAATAGTTGTGTTTCAAAAGAAATATGTTCTTGCTTTCTTTAAAAACGCAACCTTCCCATGGTTTTTTGAGAACAGGGAATTATAACTTCAGGCTGGACAGAATGATTTGAGAACCCTGTAGGTGTGTGAGTGCAATGGTGTTCTATAGAGAAATATGACCAGAGAAAAATTCAAAACTGTTTATTTTCTGTGCATCATTTAGGAAGATTAAATCTGTATAAATACATGAATTTATTATTTCTGGTTTGTTTTTATTAAACATACTCTTAGTATGCTTAATAAGAAACAGTTAAGGCAGAGATGGATATAGCTGGAAAGAGCTAATAAGAAGAATAATGGGCTTCTGTAGTCTAAGGTGTCAGCTCTGACTAAGCTATGTTCAGAAGTTTCAGCATGGTGCAAACAAAAATAGGAGCTGTGTGATTATTTCAAAACATTCAGGATAGCAAGGCTAACAATGAAGTGTTTTTGGGTGAGAATGTTGAAATAGCCACAGTCATGAAAGATGTTCAGTATTCTACACAAAAATGTGCTTTTATGGCTCCCTTTCAGCTGAAACATAAATGTCTGCAGCAATCAAAAATTCTAAAACTGAGTATTCTGGGTGTGAACGACCATGTCTTGTTTCTCACAATTTATATATAAAGCAGGATTGTCTTTTTAAAGCAGAGAAAGTGGTCCACCTATTTCAGAAGTGCAGGGGCACCGGAAACTTGCATATATGTGACGTTACACTGGATTATTCATACCACATAGATAATTCCTCATTAATTCATCAGAAGCTGTAAAACATCTGGGCATTTCATTATTATAGATCCACATTTAATCTGCCTAATGTAGCAATGGTACTGCAGAAAAATGTTTCCCCACCTTGCTAAATTAGGAGCCTTGCTCTCTTCAAGACATTTCTGTGCTGCTGTAGGAGCTGAACTAACAGGTGGGTTATAGCATCTAGTTAGTTATGAGATAAGTAATTTTGTGGACATTCCCATTTTGAGAAGCCGTGTGTCATGTAAATCCTGCCTTTTAAATAATGAGTAATAACTAATTCATCGGGGGATGCCTAGTTTCTCTCAGCAGCACATGAAGACAAACTGCTTTTATAAATAATTCAGAGGATTTTTTGTTAGGTGCTTTTACCAACAGCTTACAAGTATGCACTTTTACAGAAAAATGCTAAAGCAGAATAAAATGAATCTCTGATAAAGTTGGTCTGTAACTGACCTCTGGTTTACAGATTTTTTTAACTTAAAAAAAAGGAGGGGGAAAAACCCCAGAAAGACCTGAGAATTGAGCAGTTGGGGCAGAAGAGAAAAAAGTCAAGATGATACTAGCATGTTATCAGTAGCAGAGTTTTTTAACAGCAAATCCAGATGAACTCCCCCCTGGGTTCCTTAGTTCACCCACATGGAAGTCACGGCAAATTCAAATCATAACTGACATCACTCTCACATAGCGCTGAGTTGTTTCAACATTGTTCATAGCAATTTATCAAGTACTGAAAACTCCTGTAGGGCTGTTTGACAGGAAAGTTGTGACAAGAACTAGATAAAAACCAAACAAAAAAAAGCAACACACGGAGAACTCAATTTTTTTCCCAGTTCTTTCCTCAACTGCTTCAATCCGACTTTACTCGCAATAATGCTAGGAGCCCCAGTAGTCATGTCATTTAAGCTAGGTCATTGCAGCCCTCCTCAAAGAGATGATGCTTTTTTTGAGACATGGGTCTAAGGAAAAATCAGGAAACTGGTTTTCAACCTTTCTATATCCCAGGTGAATATTTTCAGGGTCACACATCCCTTCCAGGCCAGGGGCAATCCTTGAAGGAGCACCCAGAACATAGAAGGACCCAGTGAGTCTCAGCAGCTACCTAACAATCTTGGGTGGAGGGACTTGAAAAACCTGGTCCAGGGAGTGATTAGAAAGGAGGGATCAGACCTATTCCTGCTCCTTTTTTTGAGTGTGGTGCAATCTGAGGGATAGGGTGGGGACAACACTGCAAGGACATTCTGAGAAACATGCTACAGTGACCACAAAGACACATAGCCTCTCTGAAGAGTTACCTTCAGCTCAGGGCACAGGCACCTACAGGGTTTGAACAGCCAGGGAAGTTAAACACGCACTTGGCTAGTCTCCAGTCAAACCATGTGTTCTAATTGCTGTACCTTTATATCCTTTCTTATTTCTTGAGTGAGACCATTGCAGTGCCCACATGCTGCACAGAGCAGAGTCAGGCCTCTCGGTTTCTTTGCTCTGTACAGACTGCCATCAGGGTCATACCTGGCCAAGTGGCTTTGAAAAGCCCAACAAAGGCAAAGGCAAGCTGAGGACAGCAACCTTCCTCTGCAGTCTGTTGGGAATACAAGTGCTCAGCTGTATGGGACAAATCCTATGGCAGGGGGTGCTGGAAGTGAGATAACCAGCTCAAAGATGTAAATTATGAAGTAATTCAGCTGACTTAGTGTACCCAACTGGTGCTAAGCAGCTTGTCTTTGGCTCACTCACAATACAGAGTTGAATTGCTATGCTACACCAATTTCATGCCTTTTCACACCTTTGCTTATTTTGATGAGGTATAGTGATCACATCAGAACAGAACTGATGATCTCTTGGAGCAAATCCTCACAAATTTCTTGGTTCACTTCCATGCAAGCAGGTGCTGTTTCTGCAACAGCAGAAGCATTGGCAAGATAGCCTCAGAAGGCCAAGCTGCCAAGCTACAATTTCTCTAATGTGAGCTAATTAGACTGAGGTGACATGAGTTTAGAGATCTGTGTAGTAAAAAGAACAAATAATGCTACTTAAATTCCTGTATCTGGAGTCTAAACTTCAGGCCTCAGCTGTATAGGCCTGATAGAACTGCAATGATGTGTTTCAGTCAAACTTATTTACTCCAAAGAGACATGGTTGAACAGATAATAGGATTCCTGTGCCTTAATAGAGTACAGTGTAATGTCATTGATAATTTAGGTGGTTGGTGAAGTAGTACTTTTACTCTCATAACTGTTGTCAGAGTAGAACCAGGTGTGAAAGTTAAATAATTTAGAATCTTTCATGCCCTTAATTAGTGGTCTGAAGGTTGTATTACCTCAGCTCTCCACATCCTCTATGTTGATGCACTGAATGATACAATTTCAAAGATAACAATGCAGCTGATACACATTTAAAATAGAAAATGTATTAACTAAGCCTTAGCTTGTACTGGTAGGTCTTTTCTTCCATATTAACGGCATAAAAAGATGCTACACGTGCAACTTGCAGACATCGGAAGTTGCTGTCAGATCCCTGCCATTACTTCAATATCTAATAGCACAGACAGCAGGGCTGATCACTCTGAATGCTGAGAGCGTGCTAAGGCATAGCACATGCATGGAGCCAAGGGAATAAATATACTTGTCCATGGCACATGCACATATGCTTTGTGATTAGGAGCTCTAGTGCCATCGATATGTGTCAATACATTAAGACAGGCAGGGTCCTAACAAACCCCTATTTCCTCTGCATTACTGTCTGCTACAGTAACTTGCTGTACATGCTTGCTTCTTGAGGTTGACTTTATAGTTCAGTGAACCAGACCTTGTGTTGAGTCACTAATCTTCTATGTGCATTCACTGGCACAGCTCTAAGGCTGATCTGTATTATCAGAGGCACAGCTGCAACAGTGGAGCTGGCCCAAGCTTCTGAGAAGTTGCCAGGCTCCAGGAAAGTTGGAGGTATTTCTATGCACATTTGCTGATAGTAATCTGAGCTAAATCTTGTGTTAACTCTTCTCAAATATCACTGGAAAAAGTGGGAATGTCCAGAAAAAGCACCTGGGTCATGACATCACCAGTGCCTGTTATTATATGCACCTATTGGTATGACAGTTTTGCATGTAGGGAGGGATCCAGAAATAGATACAATGCATGAGAAAGTAGCATCCATCTGATCTTTGGGACGATGCCAGATGGCACCTTGGGTGCCTTCAGCCTTGCTCCAGTTCAGAGAGTTTTCTGATGGTCTCAGAGCAGAAGTTCTCATTCCACACAGAGCATTCACCCCTTAAAGACAGCTTCAGAACTCTTTTATTCTCTCTGGTTTATTTTCCTAAGGCGTGTGGAAAAAAATTAAGTTAGTGATGGTGGTAACATACAATTTCATTTGTATGTGACGAGTAAGGAGGGAGATACAGTCTCTTCAGCTCTAGAGTGTGATGGAAGTAGATCAAAACCCTTTGCATCAGTCCTGACATGGATGTTTGAAGATTTCTACTGCCAAGAGATCCTACATAATCTAACTAAGAAAGAGAGCAAATCTGACTGAGACAGGTACTGATTGCACTGGTAATCAGTGTCAACCCAGGAAATGAAAAGGCGGACAGGAGTTTATTGCTGTTTTAGAACACACTCCTAAGGAAATATGGCTTGAAGAAGGAGTTTTGCTTATCAAATACTTTCTGCATTGAGCAAAACAGCTGATGAGAAGGCTGAGAAGGCAGAACCAGATGGAGTGTTTGGAAGTAAGAATCTCCCCAGCCAGTGCTTGCAATTAAGTCAGTAAATTGCAACGGAAGGGGAACCTGTAGTCAGCATGAGTACTTGTGCATGTAAACAGTGAGGCGCAGGTGTCTCCGTCTTGCCTTGCTATCAATTGGCTTTGCTCAATTAGAAAGTCTGTGGTTAATGTAGTGCTGAAACAGATGCCTGCAAACCTTATCACCATTCAGAAATGCATCTTTTCAACACTTTTGCATTCCACAAGGCTGAAGAGAAAACCACAGTCCATGTCTATTCTTAATGCAACATATATTTGGGCAGAAAAATTACTTAGAAGAAAAGAGGTAGGCTTGAAGAGGTCTTGTTTCTCTCTGAGAACTGAAAGAGGCTGAAGTCAGTTTGCAGACTGGACTAAGACAGTACACTGTGTTCTCTGAAGCTCAGCTGTGGTTATGTGGAAAACCAACACTGGTCTCTTAGATCTTCACTATACCAAGGGAGAAAATTAAGTTGTAGATTGGAAAAGGGGTGTCTGTGGCAGCTGAGGTGAGAGGGTCTGATCTATACAGATTCATATAGTGGTAGAATAATTTGCCTGGAAGGGGCCTCTAGAGGTTGTCCAGTCCAACCCTTCTTCTCTGTTGGGTTGCTATCTGAGGAGTCAAGCTGCAAACATCTCCAAGGTCAGTGGTGTTCTTTATGCAGAGTACCCTTGAGAAAAAAACAGCTCTCTTAATACTGTGGGAATGCCCCATCATGCAACTTTATTTTACTGGTGCTGTCCCTGTGCACCTCCCAGGACAGCCTGGCTTCTTCATGATAGAGTCCTTCCTCATAGAAGCTGAAGGCAGTCAAAAGAACTCCTCTTTGTTTTCTCATCTCCAAGCAGATCACAGGCATATCTCTTAAACTCTAATCCATCTGCTGTGTTATAGCAGCCTGTTATCTCAGTGGCCTCCACTCCACTCACTCCGAGGGATCAGTGCTGTCCTACGGAGGCTTCATGACACAGACCCAAGTGTGTGTCATGCAGTGGGTCTCACTGAGCACAGGCTGGCTGCAGAAAATGATGCTGCTTAATGTTCTCACCACCTCTGAGTCAGTGCATTTGGGAAAAAACAGAAGTAGGAAGTCATATAATGATGCAGATAATACATTACATAATTCTTAGCCATCTTGTGGGTTTTTTGAAAATCCTGCAGAAGTAATAGAGCAATTGATTGAGTGCTTTTCCTTTAATATCGTGTCATTTTAGAAAGGTAGCCAGCAAACTGAAATCAATTGCCAATCATGGCAATAGATGGAGGGCTTTCCCTTTAATATTTTTATGTTTTATATTGTGTATTCCCTTTAATAATTTTAGAAAGGTAGTCAGCAAATTTAAATTCAGCTTGAAATCCATTATAACAATGGGAAAAAGAGATCAAAACTTAAATCAAAAGTTGCCAGATAGTTTGCAGTTCCCACTGTTTCAAGTGGCAAATGGGCAGCAACTTTGAATTAAACCTGTTCATGTTCAGGCTTCACACAGAGTCCATAAATAGCAACTGGGCAGCTCCAGGAGCTCCAAGCAAGATTTGCCTTTCTATTATAACCAAACAGCTATCCTGAAGCATACTCTCTGCAGTAGCGTTTTGTTCAAGGTCTAAGACTTCTAATGTAATTTCCAAAGATACTAGGGTCACCAATTACAATTTAAACTTATTGGATTGGTATCTCAGCTCAAGCACTTCAGCACTCCTGGCATCATCAGATCTACTTATGTGTTGCCTGATGATGTCAAAGAGCGGGCAGCAGGGTAAAGAGAAGGTAGATCGAAGGGAAACAGGTCTTTGGCTAAGGAGAAGAGACACCCTTGTCCAGAGGAGGCCCGGTCAAATGGGCAAATTATTTCACCTTTGGGTCAAAATGCTCTAGCAGACTCAGGAATTCTTTGCTCAGGAATACAAACGGGCAGCCCAGACAGCTCAGGCTCACTTTCTGACTTCCAGGCTTGTTCTGGTCTCATTCAGAGACCGAGCACCCCACATCTACAGCATTACTACTGTATTACAAGATAACAATCATGCTCCCCTTGGACACATAGGGCACCAGTTTTGTTTTGATTTTTTTTGTCTGCATCAACATAATTCAGGAGCAGTGGACTGAAGTAACCAAAGCTTAAAAGCAACGGAGTAATACCAGGACAAAATCAGGCTCCCCAGATTGTCATTCTCTAGAAGTACCTCAATTTCACTGTGTTTCATTTTTGCTCTTAGTCGAGTGACTCAGCCAATGCAGGTTTGGCTGGCAGGGTGCAGGAGGGAGAGACCAACATTTCATATAACCACTGATCCCAACAAAACCAGGACCTAAGCCATGTACCCAATAGCATCTAGTGTTCTGAAAACAGATCTAGGCTAACCAACACTCAGCTGTCACTGAGATCTTGATACCTTTAAAATCTGGGGGAAAAAATCAAACAACAAAATAGATGTAAGCTTTTAAGCCACTTTGTATGCATATAAGGAAATCTGGACTGAGTCAGCCAAAGCATAGTACATACAGTTTCAAATGTCTTAGGTCAGATCTCCATAAACCTTGTTTGATTGGCCACAAGTCCAATTTGCTCAGAGCCAGTCATTTACTTCATCAAGACAGTATTAGAAGAAGCTTTTCTCTTCAACGTGAAATAAATTCAGACTCCTTGCTAAGAATTTTCACACCCCTATTTACAATTCCCTTTGTCTTTGAAGATCTCTACCACCAAAGCCTCAGACTTCTTTCCCTTAGAAAAAATCCCTTGATAGCAGCCACTTTTGCTGCCAAGACCTCCAAACTATCACCCACTGATTGGTAGCACATCTCACATAGACAGGCAGCAAGTTTGACCTGACTTAGTGAAAGCTATTGCTGCTGCCTAAAACAGGGCTGAGTCTTATTTATAGGTGTGTTATGAAAGTTTTCTCCCCAAGTGGGAAACTGTTTCAGATTTAGGAAAATGTATCTCCATATTTCCCCGTACACATACTATAGCACTGAACAAATTAGGAGTCATTCAAGGTGCAGTCAAAATTTTCATTAGACTAACTCCCATCCCTTTCAGAGGGCTCTTACACTATTTCTCATTATCAATCATTTGGCTTCTGATATTGTAAAGACAAGCTTGGAACTTTCTCGGCATTCTCAGATCTGTGTTCACTATGGACATTTGTGCTGTGCCTGTGCCTGGCAGCCAGTGGAGCTCTCACTGTTCATGGGCAGCAGCTGCACCTTGAGTGATGAGGGGAAAAGGCAGGAGAAGCAATCTCTAGCCTTGCCTATGGCATCCTCAATGCCTTTGCTGCTTAGCTTTGTACTTTGCAAGTACAGGTGGCAGGCTGGCAAGGCAAAAGTTCATGGTTTGGGAAACTAGCTGTCTCTGGGATCATAACCAGCTGATCAGCACTGCAGAAGGAAAAATGGAAAGAAGCACTGCAACATCTCTGAGCACACTGGACAGTTCATTTTCACAGTATTATTGTCTGTATCATTTCCACTCCAGCCAGTCCTCTGCATTGCCCAGAGGAGTTAAAGGGTATTACTACTGCTTCACCAATAGCACACTGAGGCAATGGTTTAGAGCAAGATCTCTCCCTCATCTTTGAACCAAAAAAAAAGGGAACAAGCTTTTTTTTGCTGTTAAAGACATGCCTGTGACTAAGGAATAGCTCTTGGAATGTTTGCTCTCTTCTCATCTTGGAACAAAATGATTATGTTTCTCTTCCTGGGAAGTTAGCATATCTCAATGTATAAACTGGGGGGAAACTGACCAGAAGAGGCTGATTGCTGCTCAGGTGTGGGCTGGGCACAGATCAATGGGTGGCAAGCAATTGTGTTGTGCATAATTTCTCTTCTNATTATTATTATTATTATTTTCAATATTGTTATTATTGTAATTTTGTCCTAATTCTTTTCTTCATTCCCTTGGGGGAGGGGAGATTGTGAGCAAGTGACTGGTACTCAGTTGCAGTGTGGGGTTAAACCATAACATCACTGCAGGCTCTGTTGCTGCTATTATCTGCACTGGGTTTAGGAAAAAGAACTCCTCCTACCTATTGTTTTTCTCAGCCTAATCAGACTTGCCTGTCTGTTTCCACAGAAATTATCATTACACCTCTAAGTTCACTTATGACTTTCCCAGATCTGAGCTCCCACATGTGCCTGGCATGGTGTAGAGTGGGCTTTTGATGGGGAGGTGCAGACTGACTTGACCCTTTTCAGAGCCATCTGTTAATGCTGTGCATATTGCCATGGCTGCCGCATTGATGGCGCTTAGAGGATGAAGCTCATGCGCTTTCCCAAGAAGGGCTTTCCCTGGGTTAACTGGTTTGGGTGCTGAAACACAGAGATGAAGGGATGTGACAAGATGCTCTGCAAGCCAGTGGGAGCAGGGAATGCAGAAGCCTAGTCCAGTAAACTGATGACCATATCACTGGTATCTTGCTTTTATCTTATGGTTTTGTTTCTTTCCTTTGGCTCCATGACTACTCCTCTCCACAAATACCAGGGTGGCTGGCAACAGCTGCCTCCAGACAGCCACAGCACTCTGTAATGTGTAGCAAGGGGAATCCCTCTCTTCATCACTGCTCCAGATTCCTTGTCCTGTGCTCCCTGTGCATCTAGTATTGTAGCAATGACACTTACATTGCATAGAGCTAATGTAAACTAGCATTACACTAAAAGTACATTTTTTGCCTTTACTGGCTGTAGCTAGTTTGGTTTCTGATGCAGAGTAGTGAGGTAGTTTAGCTAATGATGATAACTATGATTGAGAGGTATCCCACTGTTAATATCTCAAAGTGTGTCTCTCCACCTTACACACATTACTCAACCTTTAAAACACCCACAACCAAGCCAGTAGGACCAAAAATATAATCCCATCCTTTCATTATATAGTTTTAGCATGTTGTCATTGCCCTAGAGTCTTTAAGAAGAAACCTTTCCTTGCATATCTTTTTGATACCCATCACTGCTGGGAGCTCTTTATCTGCTATGAAGGAACAGAAATGACCAGCATCAGGAATATTAGGCCCTTCTTGCTAGGAAATTATGTAATTTCTCACATTCCTCTGGACATCTGATGAATTTTGTGTGTAAGATGCAGAAACAATCTGCACAGCGAGAGACAAAGATTAGCGTTAAAGATTACCCAGAAGGGAAGTAGATTAAAAAGGGGTTTTAAATGAAATATTCAAATACACAACACATAAACACACACACACAGATACACACAGGGTAGAGGTAGCTAATGTGATTCCATTGTTTCTTATGTGAATCCGCTTCCCTGAAGGCATGATGGCGTGCATTTTAAATCAAAGGACGTTGAAAGAAATAGTGCATTTGCAGCCACAGATAAAAGTAACAATGCTGCACATAAGAACAAAAACAGATGGGACACATCTGTGTCTCTGGGGATTAAATGACATATGGCAGTGGCATGCTTTACATTCTCAAAAATCTGCAAAATATTCAAAATAAGTTGTTTTTTATAGCTACCAAGTCATTAGAACATGCCTCATTTTGTAAATGCTCTTGCCATTGCAGTTCTTTATGTGAATGAAATTGTCTGTGAAACAACCTGCTTTTTTCCTGATACTTCTCAAGTTACTTCCCCCATAATTCCTTATTGCATGTAGTGTGTGTGTGTGTATGTTTCCCATCATCATTCTGTTTGGATTCTGAAAGCAATAGCTAAAAATCACTGCAAGATTCAGCAATAAACTAAAATAAAATAAATAATAGAAGAGGAGCTGTGGCAGGAATGTTTTAGGAAAATAATTTTAAGTTCTAGGATTTGGCTCTGATAACCATGTTTTTTAATGGATTTTCCATCTGTAAATATTCCAGTTATAAGAAAATTAAATACAATCGTTACACAACTAAACTTAATAATACCTCACAGTATAATGGCACTGTTGTGTTTTTTCTAAATGCCAGAACTTAACTAATTTTATTTTGTGAAACAGTAAAACAAACAAATAAACCAAAACCAAAAGATACATGTCAAAGTAACAGCACAGAGAGAAAAAAAGTTACATAGATGTGGTGAACTACCTGCAGAAGGTACAAGGGGAGTGAATAAATGTCACAACCACAGCATCACTGCATTTTGAGACCTATCATGAAGTAGTGGGGGCAAAATATATAAAAGCAACAGTGTGATGGATCAGAAATATGCTGTTGATTGTAACTTACTATGTTCTTCAAAAAGATTATATGTGAAAGTGATTCTAGGAGCTGTCTTTGAAAACAAAAGAAAACAAAGAGACATTTTATAACTCAGAGGCATGTTAGCATGCATATATGTTAATATAGATTGATATGGAAAGAATATGGTATTTTCTCTGAAAACCATCACATTAGGTACCAATAATCTTGTATGAATAGAGTAATAACTTGTGTAGTCCGACTCAGAGCTCTGCCTAAGAAAATGAGCAACAGCTAGAAAACAGCTAGAAAAACACCTCAAAAAGCTGAGAGATTATGAAAACAAAACCAGGGAACACTATGAACAGAGGTAGAATGGTTGATAATACAGGTATCATTGCTGAAAAACCAGTGGAAATCCATGTTGTGCTACCTATCATCTGGTTAATATCTCATTATTAATTCTTTCCTGTCCACAACCAGCCATAAAGTGTCTCACACCAGGATTCTCGGTTAAGAAGCTGACTACTTTGTGAACAAACCTGGGGAACTGGAAGGGCTGGACTCCCGCCTTATAGCTTGGGGACCTTGGCATGCAAAGCAGAGCATGAAAATCAACCAGCCAAGACCAGACATGACAGCACAGCTCCTGGAAAGGAGAGAGCATCTGTCCTTCCTGGGGATGCCATATGGATAGTCTGGCTGGACCTAGCTGCAGGTTCCCTTGCTGTGCAATTCTCAGCAATTACATCCTGGAAAGAAACATGAAATGCAGCTATAGCACCTATTCTCGAAAGATTGGTAGCAGTTTATAATTTATTTAGATCATTCAATCAGTGGGCTTCTTGCAGACTTCTTTGCACCGGCAGAAGCACGGAAGGAATTCAGAGAGGTGTTTAAAAGTTTAACGCAGTGCATGAGTAACTGCTTTCCATAGAGCTCTTCACAACAATTCCTGGGATTGGTTGCCTTGTGCTTCCCATTTGGCTGTAAACTCCAGGAGCAGTTTAGGGAACATTTTCAGATTATTAAATAGTAAATCTTGAGGAACAATCCAGCCCTTGATCTAGTAATTCCATGTTTCCTTTCTACTGATCAGCCCCAGCACTGGATCCAGGATTCCAGGTGTGTATCACCAGTGCTGAGTAGAGAGGAAGGATCACCTCTCTTGAGCTACTTGTGTGGTTCTCCCTGTTGCAGCTCAGGATGCTAGTGACCTTTGCTACAGGGGTGCATTGCTGGCTTATAGTCAGCTTGGTACCTATAAGGTTCCTTGGGACTTTTTTGCTATCCTGCTCACCAGCCAGTGAGCCCTCAGCCTGTTCTGGTACCTGGGGTTACTTCTCAGGTGCAAGACGACTTTATACTTTATTTCATTGAACTTCATGAGGTTCCTGTTAGTCACTTCTCCAGTTTTTTAAGGTCCTTTTGAGTGGCAGAAAATGTTGTGCTGTATCAGCCACTCCTCCCAGTTTTGTACCATATGAAAAAAAACCCAACTTGATAAGGGTGCACTCTGTCCCATCATTCATAACAGCGATAAATATCATTATTCCCAGTATCCATCCCTGGAGTACTCTACCACTGGCTGGCCTTCAGCTGAACTTTTTGCTGCTGGCTACAATCCTCTGAGCCTGACAGTTCAGCCACTTTTCTGTCCATTGTTCACTTATCTAGCCTGTAAGGCATAGAAAAATATGTGTGAGAATTTTTCAGAGATGGTGTCAAAAGTCTTGCTAAACTTGAGGTAAACATCCTACACTGCTCTTCCCTCAAATTTTAGTGAGTTTGTGTGTTTTCCTCCTGCTTCAAAGATATTTCAGAGACAAGGGAGACACTATTAGAGGCCATGGGTCATAAAAACTCTCAGATCCTTTACCTAGAAAACATCATGCCCTTTGCCAGTTACTTTTACTTACCAGTAACATACATAGGCAAGCAAATCTGGCACTGGTTTTTGGAGGCTGACTTGGCAACCTTAAATATTGACATCCATCATCTAGCCTAGTTTAAAAGATGAAACAGTGCCGCTGCTTTTGGTTAAACTTCTGTGACTGAGGCTTAGTCAGTGGTAAAGCTTATTCTACCACTACTCCTGAGAGATTCAGGCTTCCCCATCACCAGCAAGCACTCCATTTAGCACACAGAGTTGTAGTGTCACAATGCATTAGCACAAACATTATAGGAGAAAAAAAGCAGAAACCTCTCTGGAGTATGAAACATCAAGTATTTGAAAATTACAATTTAAAGAAAAAGTCTGTGAACATATAAGTCAGACTAAACATCTACCTCAGTTCCCTTTTCCAAAGCAGCTGTAGCAGAGAGATGGCTATGTGATTAGGCTAGCCAGCTCTTTGTGGTACCAACAGCTGCTGTGGCAGGTTGCCAGGACACCCCAAGGCTCCATTGCTTCTGAATCTATGTAATTTTGTAAGCAAAACCATGCAGCACAAAGAGACGTGGTTGCCAATGCCAGCTCAACAGGCTAAGAATAGATCAGCTACGACTATGTTAACAGTTTTAAATACAAGAGATTGCAAAGTATCAGGGTCACATTACAGAGAGGAGAGTTGAAGAAAGGATGGAAAACTAAGTGGAGTTCTTGGCTGCTTCACCTCACAAAGTTTAGAAGGGAAAGAGGCTTGGCTCCAGCATGGATGAAGCACACAGTGCAAAGAAGATTTCCAAAGCCTAGAGCAAAGGGTTTTGCTTAGATTTCTGCAAGTCAGACCTCGCTTGGGGGCTGCTTCAATACACCCCGCAATGGAGGTACCAGGGCAGTCTAGCAGGCCAGTTGGGTCCAGAGACTGGTGAAGGGTGCTTTTCCTCTTGTAAAAGTTGAGGCAGCCAGTTTAAAAGAATGGTCGAAGGCAAGTATTATGTAAGTACTCAAGATGAGAGCAATAATTCAGGAAGTCATTTCTTCCCTAAAGCACAGGAACATGGGTGGGTAGGTGAGTGAAAGGACAGCAAATTTGCTCCAAACTCAGAGCCTCTTTCCATAGGACAACGTGTGGTGATTTTCACAGGTTTCCTTCACACACAAGACTTTTATGATAGAGTCTGGTCCTGCTGAGGCACTGGAAAGTACTAAGGCCATAACAGAGGACTTAAATCTCTGCTTAAGTAAGCAGGGAAGATTAATTGAGATGCTGAAGGAGAGATACTGTGGTCAGACCTTGTCTTTGCCATTGGTGAAATCATAGCATCCAATACTGAGGTGTCAGCAAGGGCTATTGAAGGTGTGCTTACAGCATTTGCTCCTCTGGGTGCCTGTGATCATGTGGAATATTATATTACACAAGAGGGGAAAGGACCCATGAAATTGATGTGATGGTGTAATTTACCAAAGTGAACCAAAATACTCTTATTTCTTGTTTACTAGGCACTACCATGCTAAAAAAATCACAAAGCTCTCTTGAGTATCAGCAAAAATGAAAAGAACACAAGTTGAACAAACCTATGAAGTGTTTATAAATGGAATTTATTATTAGTTTTAAAAGGCATGGATGCTTTGTTGTAGGGCAGCTTGTCTCAGGCTTGAAGGGTTTGCTAAGCATAGTAAGAGACTGGGAAGGCAGTCTAGGCAGCCTAGCAGGATTGTAATATTTTGTTTGCACTGTCAAGAAAATATTCATCACAACCTCTGTGAGAGAAGTTTTGGTCTCAACATGCAGAGCTCTGATCAAGAAGTAAAAACAGTCATATACAGAGAGTGGGAGCTGCAGCAGATAAAAATTGCTTCAGTCCAAAGTAATAATGATTTAGAGTGCAGATTCTCTGCCAGGGATTGAATTTATACAGTTCAGAGAAAACAAGCTCATGTTGATAGGACTGGTTTGACCTCAGGGAACCTGCAGTCCATGACATTCCCTCTCTTAGGTGCAGCTCTTAAGTAGAGCTCAGACTGCCACTAGCCACAGCAGCAAGATTGACACAGTTTTGGGGAAACTAAGTTTTGAGCAGTGTATCCCAGCAAACTTCTTGATTTGCTGAGGAAAGATACCCCAACCTTCAACATCTAAAGCTGTCATGGCAATGAAACCTGGTTGTGCAGGTTAGATGGATGCTCTCCACACCCACCCCAAAGGTGGGAACTAGGGCATCTAAGAAATTAAGCATAGATTGAAGTTCTGCTAATGTTTAACATGCTCAGCTGTTTGCATGACAGCTTTGTGTGGAGTCTGTTCCCAGTGCAAACTGGGTTAAGAGTGTACTACTAGAAATTCAATATCACTAATAGCTGTTAAATACTCTAGTCTTCATACCACCACCTCAGTAGGTGTTAACAAAGTGTGCTGCCATCAGATGAAAAAAAGTCAAGGGAAGTAACCCAAAACCTGGAAAGACACAAAACTGAAGAGAGTAGGAAGAAGGATTGCTACTGTTTCTTGAGCATAGAAAAAGGCCTGATACATCAGCTCCAAGAAATAAGGGTACCTGTTATGCATGCTTGGTATAAACACAAAAATGTGGCTAAGTAATACCAGTGCTGGCTCACAGTAGCCAATGTCTAGGAAATAAGAACAAACAAATTAAGTCATTTGCTTGCCTTCCAGGAAGCTGTCTGTAGTTTGGGAGCAGGTACTGTCCATCAGCAGGAGGGACTCCAATGGGGAATGGGGGCATTCAGTCAGAGCCCCAAATTCAGTAGTTTCTGAATGTTAGTAATGAGTTACAGTATTAGTAGTTAATTTTTTGTTTGAGAGGTCATCATTCACACATGCAGAAAAGTTGTGTCTGTCACATCCATGTACAGAATTTGGGTGATATCTTTAGGAACTGCTTTCTAATTACAAACCTAAAAAGAGGGAATTTTCAACAAAAGAGACAAACAATGGTGACTGTGTGACAGTGTGAATGATAGACACCTTCTTCCTTTTGCTCTAGTCTCTCAGCAGGGTGAAAGCCAGAGACGTTTGTACAGAGACCTGCTGAGGAACTACAATCGTCTGGAACGACCTGTAGTGAATGATTCCCAGCCGCTCGTAGTGGAACTCCAGCTTTCCTTGCTGCAGATAATTGACGTGGTAAGTCACTTGCTGCTCTCTTCTCTGTGGCACCCATTCAGCATAACAAATCTGATCTCTCATCTAGGAGACATATTTTTCCTCTTCATCAGGCTATCAGAGATGAAAGGAGTCTCTCTTTTGCTAAGCATCCTCCCTAAATGCTGGAGTACATGCTTTGACACTTTAGAGTGAATATCGTCCTAAAAGCACAGCCATTTCTAACACAACATGAGCTGCAAGGAGATTAATTATGTAATTTTTTTCCATTTGTTTTAAACAGAGGAAAGAATTTAATCAATTAGAAGCCATGTGTTACTACAAATTATTAATGATACATTCTTCTCAGAGCTGTATGGGATGCAATAACTCAAGACCATGTGCAGCATTCAAAGCTACCGTCACTGCATTGCACTTTTTCATTAGATATTATAATGGCATTGGCCTCTTCTCTCATCATATTTTTACCATGCACTGCAGCTGAATGAGTCTGCCCTGAGATGAGCTTAGAAGTACATAAAAGTAAAACCTGGAGGCACAGCCCTCTAATTGTCTTGACTGCAACATGCTTTTACAGAATTGGAGATTTGACCCATGGAAAATTTTAACATAATAATCCAAATCCTTTTTTTCATCATGAAGAGGATTCTGTATGATAAACCATGATATATATATATAGACAGGATTTCTTTCATCTACATGAGAAAAACAAACCAGGAGAACAATTTTGACCATCTTCACTCTGTCAGCAGAGCAAACAGATGAACACACTAGTCCTCTTATCTTCATCCTACCTTTTCCACAAACAGTGTTTGGAGCTGGTTTCTGATACACTGTCACTGTTACGGAAGGAATAAGGAATAGAAAGAGAGAAGTGGAAATATTTGTGCAATTGAAAAGCAATTTAATGGGAGCCTCAATTATTTAAACTTTTTAAAGCTCTCACAATCTTTCTAAAAATGAAAACCAGGTGCTCTCCCTGGAGAGGCAAACAGGACCCTGAAGGTGTAGCCCCCCAGCATCACAACATGCAAGTGGCGAGTCGAGTCAGCTCTGGTATTCCTGGAGGCAGGCAGGAGCCACTCAGATAGGGTATGCATTTTTCTGTTTTGAAATGTTACCAACTGCATTGAACTGGAAGAGAGACTGTCAACCAGAGGCCTCTACATGAATGAAAGAGCAAAGATTTCCTGCAGCAAATTTCAAGTAAATTTCAGCCAGCAATTCTAGATTTAGCAGAGGTGTCTCAGCTCCAAAGATCTTCCTTAAGTCTTTCTTTATCTGTAGTATTTTCTTTCAGCCTAATTTAAAGGTTGAGGCTACTAAAGGGGACTCTTCAGCCATAGGGCTGTAACTGTGCATTTTCAAAGTCAGGAGGAGTTACATAAAACAATTTTCAACTGTGTTTCACATTCATATATGAAACCCAATCTTTCAGGAAATTGGTATTTTTTTAAAGTACTTTATCTACATTAGGTCAATGTCTATTATAAGAAATGTAGTTCCAGTGTTCCCTTTTGGTTGTTCACAATAGGAAATAGGTATGCTAGATGTTCATATCTTTCAGAAATGAAGATTTTCTTCCCCACATCTTTGTACCCAGTACAGAGGCTAGATGTTAATCAGTTTTAATCAGAACCTGTCCCAGGCTTGTGGTCTTGCAAACTGCACCCAAAGTGTTTTAAAAAACATACAGAGTTACCTGAGTGTTTATCGTGGATGATGTGAAAAGGTGCCTGTCTCCTCCGTGGAGGACGGAAGTCACTTGGCAGTTGAATCCCTATATTAAAAATGTCATTGTGGCATCAACAAGTGGCTAAACCAATCAGCCTGAAAATGCACAAAACACTGATCCCCTGTGTCCTTAAAACAGGAATCAATGCAGAAATATGCCAGCAACAAGCAGTGTACTTGTGAGCCCCTCATCATCCATTGCTGGCTGGACAGATGGCACTTTCTGTCTGCTCCAGCTGCTGAAGTAGATTTCTGTTTAAAAGGAGGTTTGTTGTAGCCACAATGATGTAAGGAGAAGCAGTCAAGCTACAAGGAAGAGGGAACCTCTATCAGCTGAGACACCATGAGGCAAACCAAGCGGCCATCTCTGTTCCATCAGATGGGAGTCGGGCTGAGTAGACTGCCTCCTCAGCTACCCTGCCTGGCAGAAGACAAAGAGCTGAAGTGCACAGCTCTTCACTTAGGGAAGAGGGTAGACAGCATCACAGTGTTGGCAATGGTGTATGCATTAACAGAGTGAAAAGCTCCTCTTTCTGAGGACTTGTGTGTCCAGCGTGGTCCATTACCATAAAAGGCGACATGAGGGCACTTTTTGCACCACACTCCCTGGGGAGGAAACAAGCACTCCATGCTCAGGGAAGTGTCATGTGCCAAGGCATACTGCAGCATTGCTGGATTCACTGAGATACTTGGCAAGTAGTTGCTACAATGGGCATGAGACAGTAGAACCTGTTCTGGTTTCCCTGCAGGAGAAAACAATGTGAAGAAGATGAAAACAAATCTGTTTTATTGTTGCATGGAAATGAGAAGGGGTCTGCCACTGATACTCGAAAAATTTTGTGCCTTACCCATGCCAAGACCTGGCATCACATCTAAAGCACTTCTATCTGTGGCAGGTTCCATCACATGCCTCCATAAGTCTGTTTCCTACACATAATATATTAAAATGTAATGAGTCCTAAATTCATCTTCTGCTGACAGGCTGCTGAGAACAGCATTGGTGACAATCTAGTTGCACTCTGCTACATAGAGAGAAAAGATTGCTCTGAGATCGCTGTGGTTTTCCAAGCAGTAGTACAAGTAATTACTTAAAATCTCACCTCCTCTTCTTAGAAACATTCAAAGAAAATGTCAAAGCATGACTGCTCTGGATTGTTTTCTGCTTCTTTGTGCATGTATTTGCCTACACAGTATATCTATGGTTTTTAGGATTCAAAGCCAGCCATCATACTCAAAGCTGAGAAGAGCATGTTCTCTGCTTGTGACAGTTGTGGAAGACAAATGCAAATGAAGGACTTTAGGGTTCGGACTTTTTCCCCAAATTATATTAATTCATAACTACAGACATGACAGGCCCATTACATTCGGGAAACAAATGAGCAGAAAGAGGGACAGTTACAGCCCCTGTTTAACAGCAGAGTTCAGTTCACTTTGCCTTGTCCTCTGTGTGTAAGGACAACTTCATGCTGATCTGTCTCATGTGTATGCCATTTCTGAGGGTCACTTTGGCTTGGAGCCTGACCCCCAGGCACTCCCTGTGCATCAGAAGGGCATTGGCTAGTGATCTCTCTCACAGAGCACTGTCAGGCACTGCCAAGCCCTGCCAACCCAAGCAAAGATAGACAGCCAAGAGTACTTGGAATAAAAATTCTCTTCTTATTTTTCTAAGAGCCCAGTCAGTTGGTGAGGGTAGAGTAATTAAGAAATGAGGCATGGCATTTTTCTGCAGCAGAGGAAGTGCAAGCATTTTCCTTTGGCACAATACGAAAGGAAGCTGCTAGGTGAAAAGTATTTGTCATCATGAATGATTGTTTTCATTTCTCGTGTTGGCATCTGCAGGAGACCTTATCTGAAGGGGTGTATATGTGGTAGCACTGTTAAGTTATAAAAAAGAAAATACAGCTGTTGCGGTCCTTGAATATGGTGGAGTCCTGTAGTACTTTTCTCCTCCACATTCAGCCTTCCAGGTACCACTATCAGGGGTCCTAATGAGATAAAAAGGAATTGTAAGTGACTAGTGGGAAGCCACAAAAGTGCTGAAAAAAAATCCCCAGCAATCTGTGAGTCATTATGCAGTTCCAGAAGCCAAACAGTACATAATCTTCCCATATTTTGAGCTGCAAATGCAAAACAAATGCTGTGTCTGGAAAAATTTATTATGGATTGTTTTGATTCAGTTGCACAGTATGTAAAGTGATTGTACATCCTAGGGACTGCAGGATTATCCCAAATCTCCTGGTTGGCATATCACAAGGTGGCAAACAATCTCACTTTTAAACTACATATGCTGTTGCAATGGTGTGTCCATGCTCTCCACATTTTTGGAAAGCAGCAACACAAGTTCATGTAAGAGTTTAGTTGGACAATAAAAACAAAGATTCACTTTTGGTTTTTTTCCTGAAAACTGGGTCTGAGCTGTGCTGTTCAAAGAAAACAAGAGAAAAGATCCTCACATTCTTTTACCAAGTGCTCAGGTGAAGTCACTATCACTATAAGCAGCATACTGGCTTAGCAGCATAGATATTTTTGCTTTCTGTACCCAGACCTTACCAAAATGTTGGATGCAAACTTGAGCTTCTACTGGTTTCCCCTAAATCAAAGAGTGCAACCCTGAAGAAGTTGTGGGCTTTTGTTATTTTGGATTTGTTTGTGGGGTTTTTTTTAGGAAGTATTTGGTAAGAGAATGACTTTTAAATGCAGGCATCGGTTGACATTGAAGCTGCCTTTACCAGCCTGCTGGTTTCTCAGGTGATCTGCTCATCGAATAATAGGACTGTTGAACTCAGTCCTCAGGAGCTCAGACCTTTTTGCTGGGGAGTTCACTATTTGAGTGAGAGTTGCCAAAGCTAGAGGCAGCCTGTCAGTATGCTGTGCCAGACGTTAAAGGTGAGAAGGCAGGAGGAGAGGCTATGCCCAGCCCTGGAGTGCATCCTGTCTGACAAAACCCTCCTTGGGTTTTTCACAAAATCTCTGTCAGACCTGAATGCCTTTGGCAGTTGATGTCCTTGGTTTTAAATGATTTTGTTTCATAAGCTTTCTAGGGCTGGTTCTGCAGGTGTATTGAAAGGCCAGAAAGCTCACGGTTTATTTTCTAGCTCTAATTCACCTCTTCCTTCTTAAACTGACTTTACAGCATCCAGGTCATTCCCTCCCACCTTTCATTCCCACACATAAAAAAATCTATGCTGGTGTTATTTAGTAAACCCAGATCAACAGACAAGTGATTCTAGGAAACAAATAAAAGTATGCAGTGGTCATAAGCATCTATTAATTTGTTATTCCCAATATAGTATCAGTATTTACTAGATTAAACCATAATCCCTATAGTACATCCCGTACAAATCTTTTACAGAGAGATATCTTCAACTGTGTAAGCTTGACCGTTCAACTGACTCTTCAGCTCTTCTAGATTAAAGTATCTTTTTTTTTTCTTTCCTAACAATGCCTTTGCATTTATTTGTGAGCTTCGTGCATAGCTTTTGTGAGCAATGCTTATTCTGTTTCTCCTTGAAAGACCTACTCTACCAAACCACCTATCTTTCTTGAAAGTTTTTTTTCACTCTCATCTTGCAAGAGACAATTTGATGAGACCAGAGCAGCAAGACTGATGCAAAATAGTGCAGCTGAGAAGGAAAACAGACTGGACACCATTATAAAAGCTGAAAATCAGTTCACGTTCATGATCATTAAAAGTTCAGACAGAAAAATTACAGACAGGATTCTAGACCAACAGATTCATTAGAGTTAAATCCCCAAATCTCTCTCTTGGTCACAGAACTCACTTAGTGTGACCAATTTTCAACTCCAGAAAGAAAAAATAAAACTCCTCTCCATTAGCATGGGAGGATATTGAAAACTGGGAAATTCAAGGGTAATTGAGCCATGAACTTTTATTTTGGCTGTCCACTATGTCCCAGACATTATCAAAATGCCAGTCTCACTAAACCAATTAAACATGCAACATCTGAATTTGCTAGCACAAGGAAGTTAAACGCCATGGGTAGTATGGCTTCCTGACTAATACTATTTGCACTAACTTGAATGAAACATTATGGTGGAGTGTTAATTACCTGAACCTTACTGGCATCTTTTTATTTTGTATGGCTTCTGCCCTGCTCAGATCAGAGTGGAGGCACCTCACTTAGTGAGAAGAAATGCCATGGTTTGCTTTCTTTCAGCATGGTCCCTCAAGGTGTACTTAGTGGCAGTGGCTCTAACAAAAGAAACGCTGACTTTCTTCTGAGATTTTTAGTTGTGGTCATCCAGCTTGGGCATTTCACGATAATTAAACAATTTTCTCTCTGACTAGTGAAAAGACTGTACTCTGTTGTTCGTAGATGTAGGAATTTAGATCTTGAGCTCATGTATATTCCTTAATTTTAGTTAACTAATCTGAAGCATCAAAGATTTGTGATAAAATAGTTAAGCCAAAGCTGCTGGGGTTGCCTTGAACCTAGTATTTCTTAGTTTCTCTGAGTTCTCTGAGGACAAGTCCTGAGAGACAATGAGTTCAGTTCCTGAGTAAAAATCTTTCCTCCCATTAAGGGTAAAAACCTCCCATTTTCTATCCCTGATCACAGGCCTTAAGTGCTCACTTGAGTTTTGGAACATACCTTTATTTTTTGCTGTGCTGTCACAGCAGCATGCAAATATAGGAAGAAAAAACAAAGGGAACTTTGCAGATAGACTGAGTGTGAGTCTTGGATAAGTACTCAGGGTTGGCTTTCTCAACCCTCCTTCTGCTGTTTTTCTTGTGATTTCAAATTCTGAAAAAGACAATTAATATTTAATATCCCAGAATAAAGATTTGCATCTAGTCCTATTTGTTTGAAGCACCTGCCAACTGTGCACAAAATACATGGAGGGCTATTTCAGGAGGAGTTATCTACCCTGGAGAATATAAAAACCACCTATGCTATGTGTGGATGTTTTGGGATTTTAATGGAGGACTGACAGCTTTTGTATGGTGACATAACACCCTTTCCCCTAGGAACTAAGCATGTATGTTTATCCAAGCAGTAGAGAGCAGCACTGTGCTGGGAGGCCATGTGAGGCCCTCTAATCCAGCTCCCAGGGTTTCCATGAGAATTGAAACAGTGCGACAAAGCTGGTGGCTTCACTCTTCCCAGGATCCAAGAGAGCTCTGTGGGCAGGGAGTCCTGAAATTTTCAGGTCTTTGTGGAGGAACTTGAAGTCAAACTGTCTCAAGACCAGTGAGTCTACATTGTGTCACAATTCACAAGAGTCCTGATCTTCAGGGACTAGTGCAAAACTACAACCTAGAAAAATAAAATTAGTTTCATAACCCACAGCCCCAGGCAGTAGTTGGAAGTCATGTTGCATGTGCTGTGGATCATGTTGCATGGATCTGTGCTGAGGCCTGTTTTGTTCAATATCTTCATTGGTGATATGGATGAAGGTGTTGAGTCTTTCATTAGTAAATTTGCAGACAGCACTAAGCTGGAAACGTGTGTCGATGTATTGGAAGGGAGAAGGGCTCTGCAGAGAGACCTGGACTGGTTGGATGGATGCAGAGTCCAATGGGATGAAGTTTAATAAGTCCAAGTGCCAAGTCCTGCATTTTGGCCACAGTAACCCCCTGCAGTGTTACAGGCTGAGGACAGTGGCTGGACAGTGCCAGGCACAAAGAGACCTGGGGGTGCTGCTCAATAGCTGACTGAACATGAGCCAGCAGTGTGCCCAGGGGGCCAAGAAGGCCAAGGGCACCCTGGCCTGTACCAGGAATAGTGTGGCCAGCAGGAGCAGGGAGGTCATTGTACCCCTGTACTCAGCACTGGTGAGGGCACCTTGAGTGCTGTGTCCAGTTCTGGCCCCTCAGTTTGGGAAGGACGTTGGGACGCTGGAGCGCGTCCAGAGGAGGCAACGAGGCTGGTGAGGGGCTGGGAACACAAGCCCTGTGAGGAATGACTGAGGGAGTTGGGGGTGTTTAGCCAGAGAAAAGGAGACTCAGGGGTGACCTTATCACTCCCTGCAACTTCCTGAAGGGCGGCTGTAGTCAGCTGGGGTTGGTCTCTTTCTCCAGGCAACAACTGACAGAACCAGAGGACACAGTCTCAAGCTGGGTAAAATATAGTCTCAGGGTAAATATAGGTTGGATATTAGAAGGAAGTTTTTCATAGAAAGAGTGATAAAGTACTGGAATGGCCTGCTCAGGGAGGTGGTGGAGTCACCATCCCTGGATGTGTTCAAAAAAAGGCTGGATATGGCACTCGGTGCCATGGTTTAGTCGAGGTGTTAGGGCACGGGTTGGACTCAATGATCTCGAAGATCTCTTCCAACCTACTCATTCTGTGATTCTGTGATGTGCAGGGCAAGGACAAAAGTGCCTTTTTTCAGCATAATGGAAATTGGAAAATGTAGCAGAATTTCTTAGGGAGCAGGGGTATGATCTACTCCTGAGCTAGTTGGACAACCCAGCCTGGGCCTAGGTAAGGCCTAAGTAAAGGCCAAAGCCTGTGGTGTCTTTGAAATTAGTTTAAGGTATGCAGAAGGAGAAAGGGACTTACTTGTGTAAGTCTGAATGCCTGATGCACCTTAACAACAAATTAAACAATGTTTACTCACGTTTTTTCTATGCCGTACACCAATGAGGGATTGCTAGAGAATGTAAACCATACTGAAATGTATATAAGCCACCATTTTAAGCAACTAAACGAGAACATTATGCAGCTGTATCGATGTGATGGCGTTACTCAGCTGACTCCCCACAATTTTACGGGAATTCCCTCTTTGGGAAAATTGGAAAATATTGGGAGGTAAGGCAAGTAAGACACAAATCAAGTAGTCTTGGGAGACTCTCCATCACCAGTTGTGCCAATTAGTGGGAGGGCTGCCTACTCTGAAGCGCTGAGTGGCAACAGAAACTGTAATTTCTTTCCTTGTTTCTCACTCCCACTCTCACCTTAGGGGAATGCATGGGTTCAGTACTTGCTGTAGCAGCTTTTGTATCTAGGCCTTTGAATTTACCATCCATGTCTGGTTGGTCTCTGACACACAGGGAGCCAAGGCTTTCACAAGGAATATCTCTTGAGGGCTTTTGATAACCATCACAGCCTAAGGAATATGGCTGGCATCCCTGTATTTGCAGGCTTCTCTGGCACACTCCCTCTTTCAATAGCCGTCCTTCTCACAATACAAGGTTCTCTTAAACTCTCCACTCTCACCACAAGTGATTGCTCCCAGCTCAGGGACTTGCAAGAGGAGGAATGTAATCTGACAGAGCCAAAACCTCCAATATGTAAAGTTCCTGTCTCAAAAGCAAGTGAATAGACTCTGCTGAAAGTGGCAGATTTGGGTGCAATGGTGCTCTCCCAAACTGCTCTTCTGAGGAGAGAAGAATGTGGGTGGTTAAAGGCAGTGGGACACACAGCTTACACAGGCTACTACACTGCCTTTGTAGTAGCTGCTACACAGTAGAAAGACCAAAGGCAGATTGTGCTTCTTTCCCACAGCGAAAGAACACATACCTCTACTAGGCAGGAAGGAACCAAGAAAGGCATGACCTCAAGGAGAAGCCAGTGACATCAGATAAGAGTTTGATTCAACCCTAGGTGGAAAACTCTTACACCTCCAACCATTCATAGGAGGAAATCCTGAGCAATAAAGGTGTTCAGCTGTGAGCACTTGCCTAGATGTATCTTCATCCTGATGGGCAACAAACTATTCAGCACGTGTTTGTTCTTTTGTTGTTCCTTTGTATTTTTGTATTTCTCCCCAGTCTTTCACCTTAACTCTGGGCCCTCCTGTCTGATTTCCATCTTCCTCCTGAGGGTGCTTTGTTAAAGGGATTGAGATGAGCTACTTCAACTTAAGTTATCCCTACATAGTTGATGTTACCATGACAAGGTTTATTTCAGCTTTTTAATAAGACCCCTGAAATACAAAGGCTATCCAGCAATACTTGAATGTTGCCAGGGCAACCTGGGTGCTCTTCAAAATTACTGGGTCTGTGAGCCTTCAACCATTCAATGCATTTGATCTGAGTTTTAGATAATCAGCTGAAAACTGTGGGCAGATTGGTGGTTCAGCAATGGAAAAGAGTGCCTGTGCAGTTGTAGATTGAGCTTACAAGCATTTGAAACCTTGATCAATTCCTTTGGATATTTTGAATAAGATCCCACTCAAAGATCAGTGTCTCTGCTAACAAAACTTTCCAAGGCTCCATGTCAATGAGGCTTTCATGTCACTTGACCATTTCCCTTCTCATCTTAAGACCTTCAGACACAAAAACAGTGGGAAAAAAATTTCAAAATTACCTAAAGTAGTACCAAAGCAGTTGCACATGACCACTGAGAATTATTTGTTCAATTAGGGACTTTTCTGATCATTGTCTTGAAATAATTCCATGGCTGGTTCAACTCCCACTTCTGTGACTGTGAGAGGGCAAGGATTAATGACTCCTGCTGGTCATCTGGTAACAGTGCCTTGCTACAGAGACGACATGTAATCGTATGATGTGACTACTGAACCAGGAAGGGCTTTGGTTTTTTTTTCCCACGTGATATGACCCAGGTGATTATGTGGCCAAGGGCAGTTACATTTTATTTAGATGTTCACCTGGCAAGGGAGAATCTACTGACAGGCAGTGGTGCACAATGCAGGCAGAGGTACATACATTGCAAGCTTTGAATTTAGGGCAGGGAAAAGAAAACCAAACTAAAACATTCACATGTCACAGCATGTGCACCAGAACAAACCAAACTGTCACTTTCCATGGGTCAAAGGTGGCTGTAGGAGTAAGCAGATATCCAGGGCAGAGGATTAAATGAAGTCAGGCTAGAGATAGAAAGGGCAGAAAATGACCCAGATAAATACAGGAAGGATTTAGAGAACGAGTGTTGCATTTACTAGTGACCACAGCTTTTCCAGCATTTTTAAATACCAGAAGCAAAATCATTTGTCCGAGCTGAATGTTTGCAAACCAGGAGAACTGCCAGGGGAGTGATGGGAAAGCATCTTTGGGAGCTGATAATTTTCAGCCTCACCCAGAATGTTTGCAGGGCTGCTTTCAATGCTTTGCTGCACAAAAAAGTGGGAGCTGAGAGCTGGCCCAATGCAGAGGCAAGGTCATCCCCAAGGCTGACAGTGCCAAGACAGGAATGTTGAAGAGAAAAAGAAGTGTGATAGATTATTCTAGTTTTCTCCTGGGAGGAAAGACATCATCCCAACTAACCTTTAAACCCTTCTTCATAAACCAGTGACACAGAATGAGGGAACTGCCTCCAGCACTTCCCAAGCTCAATAATTACCTTTTAACTTAGGCAAAGTTAAGTGGCCAGTGATCTCCCGAGACAGAGCAAAGCACACACATTCTCCAGCTTTGTGAGTGTCCATGTAACAGAAAAATAACAGTCCCTTCTGTGCCAAGGTATTTTAGAGGTGCATACAGCACACAGGTCATGACGAAGATGGCAGGAGATATAATTCTTCTGCAGCTCTGGAAAGGCAAGGCAACCAGCCCACTGTAGAGGCCAAAGTATTTCTTTACAGAATGCAAAGCCACGTTGCTCAGTAGACCACCACAAAGACAGAAAGCTCTATAAACACCTCAGCTCTGAAACACCTCTCACTCTAACAAGGGGTGGATTCAGATTCAAGATTCCCATGGCCCTCATCCCCTCGGCAGCCCCAGCAGGCACTTTTTCCTTGGTTCCTCAGGACCCTTCTCTAGAAAGGACTTAGCAAGAGAGCTATACCTGGACAAATGCCTGCCCAGTATTCCACAAACCAGGCACGTCTGGAAAACTCAGATCCTTGTTTGAAAAATATTTCGTCTGTTGTGCAATAAGAAAGGCCTCATCAGGCTGCATCTGTTGGCCAGCACTGCATATGGAAGCATTTCTGTCTTTTGCCAAAATGTCAGATGCCATTTAAGAGCTCAGCAGCCTGAAGGCAAGGATGGGAACAGTCTCTGAATAGCCAAGAAAACATCCTGAAGTGACATTTTCTTTCACCCAAGCTAAGAGAGACATAAGCAGCCCAAAGCCCTAGTTAGACCTTGTGGTATTGCTGCTATCTAAACACCAGACAAGGAGGATCATTGTTACTCTTTAGATAAGCATTGGAGAACTCAAAATTTTAAATTTTCCTATGACTACAAAACATGTCTAAGCACAGTAGCTCGGTGAAAAGCAGACAAAGCAGACCCAAGACAACAAATTTAATGCTACATGAAATACCTGGCTGAAGAATTGTTTGGAGTCAAAGCTGATTAGCCAGGTCATTAGTATCTGACACACAGATAAACAGGTAAGGACAACAAACAGAAGTCAGCCCGAGATATCTTCCTTTGCAAGCTGTCAAGTATAAACTTACTGTGCCAGAAAAAAATTTGTTTCCTTGTAAATCAGAGCCACATAATAAAGGCTCCTGATGGAAGGCATCTGCACATGCTGGAGACCCCCATCCTCACAGAGGTACATTCAACTTTAATCCATGCCTGGGTGGTTTACATAGCTAGATGACAGAATGAGGAATGTTCCCTCTTCCCCTTCCCTGTAGGTTTCAGTGTAAATGGGGAAAGTCCTTAGTTCTGTACAGTAAAGGCATTGGCTGATTGTTTCTGGTCATGTTTTTAATCATGGTGTTCAAGCTCTTTTAACAGTACACAGAAAGTCTTTGTTAGGAGGACTTGTGTAGCTTACAAGTATACAGCATTTTTTGGCTCACAACACCAAATATTGTTAGTACTTCATGTGCAATTCAGATGACACCGTGTGTGGAGGTCTTTGGGCCTATTAGTGGAACTTCTAGGGTAATGTCCTGGAAGAATCTACCACGAGCTTTGAGAATGCCTTTTACCCTGCCTTTTCCCTATAGGTCATTGCCCTTTTCCCTGCCCTTGTGCTGCCCCTGTGCCCACAGACCACTGGCCCCTGACCCCATACTTAACCTGGGACACTGCACTGTTTTCTTGTCTTTTGTCCCTGGAATCCTTTGGTGTAACTCTACAATAAACCTCACCAAACTCTATACAGAGACCCTTTCTGTCTTTCTTCACTGACTTATCTGTGGTGTGTATGGGTNTGGAACTTCTAGGGTAATGTCCTGGAAGAATCTACCACGAGCTTTGAGAATGCCTTTTACCCTGCCTTTTCCCTATAGGTCATTGCCCTTTTCCCTGCCCTTGTGCTGCCCCTGTGCCCACAGACCACTGGCCCCTGACCCCATACTTAACCTGGGACACTGCACTGTTTTCTTGTCTTTTGTCCCTGGAATCCTTTGGTGTAACTCTACAATAAACCTCACCAAACTCTATACAGAGACCCTTTCTGTCTTTCTTCACTGACTTATCTGTGGTGTGTATGGGTGTGGATTTAGTGACTGTCTGTGCCTGCCTGAGCAGCAGAAGACGCTTCCGAGGAGGTAGCAGCAAATACCATCTATTTACCACACTGCTAAAATCATGCTTGCCAGCCCTACAAGACACCTCAGGAGTCATTGGTGGCCAGGAATCCATCAGTTAAATGGACTGGTGGCTGGCCCCTGAGGATCCCTGGGACACAACCTCTGTGTTTCTGGGTTGCTTTCATTTCCCAGGTCAGTGGACACATAGCTCTGATGACTCTATCAATTACCACCTCTGGGGTTAATCTGTACTTTAGGATTTTATTTTTCAAGATGGTGTTTGAATCCTTCAGCATCTAAATCAACAAGCCCAGTCCTTCTCTTATTTTTCTGCAGATTTTCTTACAATTGCTTCAACCACAGCAGCCAAGGGAACAAAAGGGGGTGCAGAAGGACCAGGCCTCTGGAGGTGGGTTGTAGTTTGCATAGAGGGAGGTGTACATTTGCTGGAGCAGCAAAGAGGAGAAAGGAAAATGTATGATCAGTATAACAATATAAAATCACATCTGATTTTTGTCACAGCAGCAGAGGCAGTGTAGTCAGGTCTCAAGGGGACTCATCAGGAGGTGGTGTGATAGACAGTTTTGTGTAGATCACTATGGCAAAGATCTGTGTCATGTCTGAAATCTACCTTTCCTAGGGACAGGAGCCTGGCTGCAGAGCCTAACTCTGGCCACAGTGCCAAAACAATCAGGAATCCTCTAGGTCAATGATGTCTCCCTTTCTAGGTTGTGCTAGAGCTCCAACAATGCAGATGTAAAAAGAGGAGATCATGCTACAGACAAGGTTCATGCTAAGAGTTCAGCTGTACCACTGGTCCAGAGTCTGGTGTGCTGGGGAATCAGTAATTAGGAGACTTCTCTGGGCAGTTCTCCTTCATGCTTTAGCCTAGGAATCTGCAATTCCTGCATGGGATGCAGAAAAAGTACCTCCAGAAGACTCACAGATGACCGCACACACCTAGGGTTGCAGCTTGGTGTGAGATGTTGCAGTTTGGTTTTGAGTAGCTCTACTCTGACACTTCTTGGGTAGTTTGGTTGCATATGTACTGTGAGGGTAGTTTGGGAGGGGAGGAGGGGAGGAAAGGCCGAATGAATGTAGCTTGAGATGAGCAGACTGGTATTTTTCTAAAGTGAATAAGGCACTTTAAGTTTTTCTACCTTTTTAGAGAATAAGTACTGCAATAAGGACATGACCAGAGAGGGCATGCATGTACAGGGAACTCTCTGTATTGTTTAAATGCCTGCCAAGCAGCTTGCAATTGCAATGTCTTCCACCCCAAACACTGCAGACAACCATGTAAGCTTCCTAGGGCATGGACACTCACAGGGAGAGCTGGGCATACAGTGAGCCAGTCCCCCTGAGCAGCACAGCCTCATCTCCTGGGAAGTGCAGGGTGTGGCTACGGTGGTGCTTTGGGTTCCTGTGTATCTGCACCACAGTGACACTGCTTCTCCATCCCCATGGGGCAGCGTCCTGCACCTGCCGAGTAACTGCAGAAAACTGGGCACATTGTGACTCCCCAAAGAACTTGGGCACCAACTGGGTGGTGAGAGCATCTTTGTTTCTGTTATGAGATTCTTCCCCATGGCCTCTGCAGACTCCGGCTCTGTGCAGGTGTTGTGTGAGCTCCCTCTCATGCAGCATTTGTGTCCTTTTTGCCAAGTGATAGCTTCTGCCCAAGGCCAGCCCTTTCTTACCTTTAGCCAGAGATAAGTTACATAGCAATGACACTGGAAAAGAACAGCACTTCTGACATTATTTCACCATTGCTGTGCAGTAGCAGCAAACACAACATAAAATCTCTCCAACAATGACATGCAGTGTGGTACTAGAAAACATATTGTTTTGAGCAAGTAGCTAGAAAGTAAAACCTGATAAGGAGTTCATCCCCAGAAAAATAAGAGAAATTATCTATTACTTTCCTTTCTCTTGTTGATCAGTTATGGTAAACACAGGGAGTCTGTAGGCTTATAGGATAAGAAAAACAGCCACTATTGTCTGGACTCAGTAGTGGTGTTTCAGTGAGCTTACAATCTACTCCATGGAGTTTGGTTTATGTACCCCAAAAGTCTGGATTCTCTAAAAGACACAGAAACTCTTCCATTTCTAATCAAACTGTTTAATCCCCTTTTCTTCTGTCTTTTCTTTGCTTCCCTCTTTTGTTCTCATCAAAGGATGAGAAGAATCAGGTCTTGATCACCAACGCTTGGCTGCAGATGGTGAGTAACCTCTGTCAGTAAAGTAAAGAAACTGTCTAATTGAAAACTACTGAATGTGATTTCTTAGCTGAAAAGCAAGACTGCTATCTTATAGCTTATGTAAAATGCAATGCATTTTGAGTCCTTTAAAATTTCCCTATTCCTCCTTTTAGAACTGAAAATTAAATTCAGGAGATTACACTAATCCTTTGGAGCACGAAACCAGCTGCATTGTTTTGCCAGTGGATGTAGGGATCTAGTAACAAAGAGCCCAGAGCTAGGGTCCCATCATAGCTAAGAAGAGAATCTTCAAGGGGCTCAAGGCCCTCTCCATAACCAGTGATGGAGGCTTATGAACGAGCCAAACACCCAGTAAGACAGGCACCTGCACTTGCCACTTCTGGGAAAATCCCACCTCTGCCTGAAATTGGGAGCCTGGGCATCTGTCCATGAACACAGAAGTGGTCACTGGACCACGTGGAGACTACTCATAGCAGGTGGTGGGTAGTCCAGGGACCACAGAGGGCCTGATGCTGCATTGCTGCTGGCAGCACCCAGGCACCTCTCTGGGTGGTTGCCTTCCCTCATGCTTTACAAACCTCTTACATAAACATTCCTCCTCCCTCTTCTGCAACCTGCTCCAGCTGAGGATTCACCTGCTCCCACAGAATAAGGAAAACTGACCTTCACTAAGGGAAGGGAACTCCTTTGCAGGAGGGAATTTCCCTTCAGGTCTGCCTGGCTGCCAATGGTGAGGGATACAGTGTTTTCTTATGCTGCATAAACAGATCTCCCTAAGGGCTTGTGGACAGGAAAGAAGCAGTTCTTGAAGGAAAAAACAGTGGGGGACTTGAATGATTAAATAAATTCTGCTTTGATTTTCACAGCCAAACACTATACCTCGTATTAATATGTTTCGCTGAGCAGGCTATTTCTTCCTCAGCTACCTGCTGGGATTTGCAGCAGAAATGAGTGTTTTTATATTGCAAAAGCTAACCCAGACAAACCTATATTACTACAGGATTGTTAGGTCAGAGCCTGTGGGTGTCCTGTCCCTTGCAGAGATGCTCCACAGTGATAGCACTGATAATGGTTTCCCTTGCAAGCCTCCCACTGAGCTTCATTGTAAGTCAGAAGGTTCTTCCCAAAGGCTGTCCCTGCACCTTTCCCGAATTAACTGTGTTGAGGTGGTGAAGATGACAAATGAAGTTCACTTGCCTACCTCTCATAGCAAGGTGGTTAGTAAAAGAATAACCCAACCTTTGTAACAGATTAAATTATTTCCACCCAGAGGGGACTCTCAGACCATGGTCCACCTACCATTAACTGCCTCAAAAACCACTTCACTTCAGAGCCAGCAGACCTCATGGAGGTGCCTACTGCCAGTGGTTCTGCCAGCCCACCAGGAAAGGTTTGAGATGCCTGACTTCTGGCCACAAGATGAAGAGCTAGGCAGTTTCTTCAGTAGTCACACTGTTATTTCCTCTATATATGCCAGCCTTTCTTAATAATTAAAGCTGAGCATTTAACTATTATCATACTGTGGCTATTGCTATTGGCAAAATCTGTTCTGTTCCCATAATATTCCAGAGAACTTAGAAGACTTTTAAAAGCTCATATAATCTGATGTATGTGTTTGCCAACAGTCCTGGGTTGATGTTTACTTGTCTTGGGATCAATATGAATACCCAGGAGTGCAGAACTTGCGATTTCCTGCCGACCAGATTTGGGTACCAGACATTCTTCTCTATAACAGGTAAGCAAGATGTGAAATGGCCAGTAGGAGACTAGAACTAAGTGCTGAAAATCAGCCATGCTTCACTGATACTATGGGCCTTTTGTCCTCCATGGATTTGGCCTTACCCTTAAAGAGTAACAAAAACAAGCAGGCATCAGCTAACAGATTTTTCTAACAGCCAGTCTAACCTTAATTTCTGTAGTTCTGCAGATGTCTTCTTTAACTTTTTCTCAGTGAACACAGAGAGAAAACTACCTATAGTCTCTTCAAAATTACCATATCTGCTGGACAACTATTGTCCTATATGTGTCATAGTGTTTCTGATTGAAGTAACAAACAGATTTTCATCTTATTTTCGTTATCACATATTTTATAAACCTCTCCATTGTTCTTCTTCTATTCTGAACATTCTCTAATCTGTTTTTCCTTCTACAGAGATGAATCTAGCTCTCTAGACAGCATTGCTGCAGTGTTGAATGAAGTGGAACAGTGTCTCTAGACAGCTGTTTCCTTAATGCTTTCCAGGAGAAGGGGATTTGGGGTTTTCTCTAGCAATATCTTAATTCTGGATTTATTTTTTGATCTATTGCAAACCCCAGATGTTGTCGTTCAGCTCTGCTGTCTTACTAGATTTTGCCTGTTATGTCTTTCTCTGACAGTTTTCAGGGGAATGCTTTCTAATTACCCAGATTAAATTTAATTTTGTTATTTTCCAGAGTTTACCATGATCTATATTCCATTTCAAACCCCCACTACCAGATATCCAAAAGATGCCTGGAGAGACCTAGATTGTTTAAGTGTTCTTCCTTACTACAGCTTTGCTTCTTACTGTCTCTTTATTCCTTTTCAGTCTCTAAAAAGGAGGCATACAGCTTGGTCCATAATACTGTAGTTTATAAGAACATGATGAAATTCAGATAGATACCAGCCTCCTCTTCGTAAGAAAAATAGATTGATTTGATGCAGTTGGCCCTTCACAAATCTGGCCCAGATGTTTCACCCCATTTTCTTTGAAGTTAGGCTGATGTGTCTATAATTTCACTTTTAAAAGAAGTTAGAATTCTCTTTGATCTCCCATAATTCACTATGCCCGTCCCTCTTCTCCACAAGCTCTCACAGATAATTTTTAATGCTTCAGAGGGTATTTCGGCCAGTCCTTTCAGTTCTCAAGAGTAAATTTCATCAGCTCTGCTGAGTAGAATCTGTCTTATCCACATTTTCTTAACCTTTTCATCCCCTGTTCTGCCACAGACTCCTGCCACTGTGTGAGAATGGGTTGCAAAGAGTGAGGCACACAGGGTGCAGGATACTGCAGCTCCCTGCACCTTGTTGTTTTTTTCCCTTCTGTAACAAGAGATGGATCAATCAGATCCTTTGTCTTTTCCTTGTCCCCTTGTACTTACAGAACCCCATTTTGTTGTCTTTTATGTCTTTGATAATTATCACTCCTTCTGGACTTTTCAGTGAGGCTTTTCAGTGTCATCCCCTTTGTTTTGTGTTGGGGGAAATACTGAGGACTGAGGACTTAAGACATGGAAAAAGATTAATGGAGGCTCTGAATTTTTTAAATCTGGTTTAAAGACAAGGTATGTAGGATGATTTAGTCATGCAACCTAGACCTGCTCATAGCCACTACATGCAAGGCTCTACAAGCCAGGGGATCCCTCTGTTGTTAATCTCTTCCTAAGAGACCCTCTGACACAAGCCCCCAGACCTGCTACTTTGAAGAATCATGTCCTTGTCTGGCTCATTACCCCTTTAATTTTGCCAGAATTGTTGGAATAGTAAAGAAATTATCTTCTTGGTCCCTTTTGCTCTTGGAGTTTCAATGAATCTCCTCCTACAATAATCTCCTTCTAAAATAACTTCTTTTTATGGTTTCTTCCAAAGCTAGAACCAAACTCCTGTCCTCTCTGCATCTCAAGAGACTGCAGAATCGTTATGTCAGGCCACCATTGCTGTTAAAATGTATCTGTTACAATGTATCTGTTACAACAGATATCTGGGTAAGGTAACAGATAATGTGATTAATGTGGTGAGCTGCCTCATTTTGACAGGTGCCCTAGAAACGCCTCATTGTCCCAAGTGTCCTGTTTTTGGATACAGCTAATGTGATGCTTTTGCTTCTTTTTCTTCTGCCTTTGTTCTGAGACATGCAACACTCTGCCCCTCACTTCTTTGAGGACATGGCAGCATGCAAGCAGCCTGCCGAGGTGCAGGCTGACAGGAACTACGAGGAACTGAGATATTAACCAAGGGTAGACACTGATATTAATCAAGGGTAGACACTTCACCCAGATGTAGGAACTTAATTCAGCCAAAGGTTATTTTTATGTTGACAGTTAATTCTTTACTCACACATCAGCTTGCTTTTCCTTTGTTTTGTTTTGTTTTGTTTATACTGTGTTACAGTGCAGATGAAAGATTTGATGCAACATTTCACACAAATGTACTGGTGAACTACTCTGGATCCTGCCAATATATTCCTCCAGGTAGGGCACAGAGCGTATTTGTTTACTTTTAATCAAATAATTTCAAGCAGGTTTCCTTCATGAATGAAATCAAGGTGTTTAAACACCATCCATGGAAATTTTGCAACCTATCTAATAATGGGACAGACCCACTAAGAAAATACAAGTCCATTATCAGTGGTGTTTACACTTTATGAAGCAGTAAAATATTCTCCTGAGCAGTTTGCTCAGAACATCCAGAGGCCCACCTAAGGTGTCATACAAAGTAAGGTGGTGTGCACCATGTCATCATATTTCATGTGCAGTCCAGCTGGGTCTCTGCTGTGTGGAGAGGTGTGTGAGCAGAGGAGACCCTGAGAGCAGTACCCGCTCAGCATTCCTGCTAGGCTGAGGCTAAAACTCCAGGTGAAAAGACAAACTGGGGTTGGTCTCAGCCAGTTGGGCCCAAGTCTCAGTCTCTCTTAATCTGTGTTGCTGATTCCCTGCCTGCATAGTCCAGCATGCAGGACTTATCAGCAATCACAGAGGCAATCCCACAGTTGCCCACTGTGGTGGACAAAAGATTCCTAAACTTTGTGTCACAGCATAGCATTGTCCCCAAGCAGAGGCCGGTGGGGATCAACGATGACTTCCCTGATGGCTGCTCCACTGCTGTTCCCTACCCATTAGACCCCTTAAAGCTTCCCAGAACATGAACTAGACATATCCAGAGTTAAATTCAAGACTCAGTTACCACACAGATGATAAAGGCCAGAACTGAGCAAGGTTTAGGACAACAGTGTATTTTCAAAGGACTGTGGGTCCAAGGCAGGGCCTGACCAGGAACTCCTTTCAAAGAGCTGGTCACAGGACAGTAAGTCCCTGGGATGTACTCTTTGCTCCTGTCCAACCAAGCAACACTGCCTGTAATCTGCTAGGCCCAACTGGCACTGGGAGACAGGCTGGGCTGCTCCTGGGTGGCCACAGGCAGCCTACCTCAATATGCAGTGAGAGAGATCTTCACTGGTGGAGGGAGGGAGGTTAATCCACTCATGGCAGCATCTTCCACCTGCAGTACTTGTTTGGTTACCCCATGACTGTATCACACAGAATTTTTGAAGAGGAAACTTGCTGACAATCAGAGATAGATAAGGGTAAAATGAAATGCACCCGGCACATGCTTGATCGTGGCTGATTTCTATCTACAGGCATTTTGAAGAGCACATGTTACATTGATGTCCGCTGGTTCCCCTTTGATGTGCAGAAGTGTGATTTGAAGTTTGGCTCCTGGACTCACAGTGGCTGGTTGATTGACCTGCAGATGCTCGAGGCTGATATTTCCAACTACATCTCAAATGGAGAATGGGATTTAGTGGGTAAATTGGGCAACCTACAAATTTTCAATAGTCTGATTTTCAAAGGCAAACCTCAAATATATAGAGATAATCAATTAATTGTACATGGAATACAGGTATTAAAAGTATAGATCTAAGAAGAAGCAAAAAAGAGGAAAAAAATCACATATTAGAGACAGCCTTTCAGCAACATTCATTGAGCTGTGTCTGAAAACACTGTGTTCTGAAGCAATTGCCTGCCACTGAGTACATAAATGAAAGTCCTGGCTAGTCTTACTAGTCCTGACACATCTGAGCAGTTTGTAAGGACTAAATTTGGATATGTCTCACGTAGGTGCATGGAACACTACTGTCACATTTACTCTAATACATCAGCAAAATTGATTGGTATTAAAAGTATTTCAGCAACACTTTTACATAAATGGATCTTTCTCACACAGAAAAGCATCAAGGTGCCTACCAGTTGATAAAACCCACAGATTAGTATATCTCTCTTCTATGCTTTGGAAGATACCTGTATTTTCAAAAGAACTTACATCCAGACTGATAACTGAGTTATGATAACTAATAACTTATTCAGAGTGAGCTTCTAGTGAGTTGTTCTGAACTCATTTATGTAGCTGTAAGTCACAAGCAATGTTACAGAAATTGATGGAACTTAGATAACTGCAAGGAGAGGTTACAAAAAAGACATTTTATCTTCCAGTCTGGATATACAGACAAGGAAATAAGTGCCCTGACCAACTGCATGCAGTATTTTTACCATTCAGGGCATCTGAGAAATTGTATTCCGTTTTATGAGAAGCCAGAAGACTCCATAGTGAAGTCCTCCTAATGTCCAGCTATTTTAGAGCAATCCTCCCGGTCCAGTGCTCCTTTATAGTGGGCATTTTTGTCCAATAACTTTGCATATCTGATTAAAGGTTTGTTGTTTATCTGCCTTCAACACTGACCGGGGAGAAAATAACAGGGACTTATTTAGCTCATACTGCAAAAGCATTAAGTAGCACCTCAGGCAAGCCATGGTTATACCCTTTGTAAAAACTTTGCTAAGCCTCTCCCAAAATGCACACATTGTCACATCATCTGTCCTGTCCACAGAAACAAAAGAGAAGTGAGCAGTTTTGGCATGAGAGATACAAGGTGCTGAGTTTTTCCAGCTCTCCTGACATTTCCAGTGCTCTTGCAGTCTCCCTCACACAGCATGTCAGGCAATCTGCTGCATCAGAATCACCATGGGCAAACCTGCAGTATGTCTGTATTGGACAGCTATGTCTCTTAACCTTCAGATATGACAGACTTTGAGCTTAACTTGGCACTCTTTTTGAAAAGTAAACCATACCCTGTCTGTTTTTCTTGACAAAAAAAGAGCAAATATGTATAGAGGATCACAGAAAAGTAAGAAGCAGTGGCACTTGTCACACAGAAAATCTGCTGCATGTGCTAGTGAATATCACATCAACAGTATGTTACCATTCACAGAATGTAGGAAGGCAGAATGCACATTTTTCTTGTTGAGGTTGTAATGCCCAGGACTGTTTTGTTCTGGCCCAGATGAGTTTTATTAGCTAAGCTAGGTTCAAATTACTCAGAAGGCATGAAAGTAAACCCTAGAAAACACAGAGGTGGACTAAGAATAGCAGAGGGACACACATTGGCTCATAAATCATCACTTCTTGGTCCAGTCCAGGGAGGTAACTGGGAGTCCTGCACCTCTCCCCATTACTCTGATCACCTTCTCTGTAGGTGTCCCAGGGAAGAGGAATGAGATGTACTATGACTGCTGCAAAGAACCATACCCAGACGTGACTTACACCATCACCATGCGTCGACGCACCCTCTACTATGGCTTGAACTTACTCATTCCCTGTGTTCTCATATCTGGCTTAGCACTGCTTGTATTTCTTTTGCCAGCTGATTCAGGAGAGAAGATTTCTTTAGGTAAGTGCTAAAATTATTCATTTGTTTCATAAGCATTCTATAAAATAGGAAAATAAATACCCCATGGTGCTATGGTGCTCAGTGAAAAAAGATTTCACTAGAAGAGCAATAGAAGTACTTTTTTAGTTACACGAACAAGGATAACAGCTTTCTGTATGGCATTCACATATTCTGTACTACACGTACTACAGCTTTTGGACTGGAAGGAAACTGAACTTGTGCTGGCACAGGCAGGAGTGATAGTGTTCTGTCATGACTGTTGTTATGTTCTTTAGTACATTTCGATTCATTTCACAGCTCATTGACTCTTTTTCAGATGGAACATACTAGGAAGCAAAGAGTGAAGGGCTGTGAAGAGCAGCAGCTGGGGACCAGATTTTCACCTTCAAAGTTAGCTCCCAAAACACCTAGCCGTGAGTCCCCTATGAACACAGGAAGGAAGTCCCCCATGAACACACATGGAAGGGCTAAATGAGATTTACTGTTGTGTGTGTTTATAAAAATGGGAAGGGTTTTTCCAACAGAATATAGGGAAGAGCTGTAAAAACACCAGACTGGGCTAGATGAGATCTTAAGAGTTAATTGTGCATAATTCTGTCTCAGGACAGGGACTTCCAAATTGTATGACGTGTCCTCAGTGGGATTTTTTTTGTTTAAAAAAAAGGTATCTGAGCAGCCTGCCTTACAAGAAGTAAAACACAGGCTATTTGGGTTCAAATTGCTGTCTATGAAATATAGGATGGGGATAAGGAAAAGAGTTATTTGAGCTGAAGTACAACGTTGACACAAAAAAAGGAGCTAATGTCCATGGATTGACCTTTTGATTTCTCAGTATCAAGAGGGTTACATTTAGCAACAGCCCTTCCAGATAGAGCAAAGAGCTTCTTTTAAAACAGACTGCATGTCTTTGAGGGATATTATATAATATGCAATAGCAAAACCTTGGCTGCTGTCTGCGCAAGTCTCTCCTAGCCCTTAACAACCATTTGGGCTTTGTGCAATGTTTTGGAAAAGCACTGTAGTTCACCAGTTTTGCAAGCTTCATTTCACTCAGCTAAAAAGATTTCTCCATTACTTTGAGAGAAGCAAGCATTTTCATGAATTACAGAAAAGAGAAAAGAGAGCAGATAGAGTTGCACCTAAAAACGCTCACACTTTGTGGAAGTTCTAATCTTCATTGGCAGACATGAAGTCATGGGTTTGGCTTAGCTGTATATCAGGACAAAGCTATATTTAACAGCAAAGACATCAGAGGAGCAGCTGCAGAGTTCATTTGCCTCATTCTTCCCAAATATGTTTACTCCCTCCAGGTATCACTGTCCTTCTTTCTCTGACTGTATTCATGCTGCTTGTGGCTGAGATCATGCCTGCAACTTCTGACTCTGTCCCACTAATAGGTAAGTAGAATTTTTACTGCTTTGTGCACCATGTATGATGCCTCTAAAGAGCTGTTCAAATCCAATTTGAGGACTGACTCTTTTTGTTACTCCAGCTTTGCATTCAGCAAGTCAGGAATGTCAGCCTGGACTTCACCACGTGCATGTATGAAAAGGACCTACATGAGGTTACAAAAAGGCACTGGAAATATTAGATAAGCAGGTAACTGCAAGGATTGAGAGGACACAGAATCAACACTGCAGAAAATTAATCTTTCTTCTGCATCACCCCACCTCCCTGCTATTACGCAAATCCTTCCACCTTCCCACTTCTCTCAAGCTGAAGAGCAATTCAGGATACAACAGTCAAAATTCAAGTATATCATTGGACCATTTTTAATAAGTACTGAAAACTGTGAGACAGATCATCATCTTGGGATTGTGGGCCAGACAGACATTGTTACAGCCTCTGTTTTTATAGGACCACCCCTTTACCTTGGTCTCATAGGGCCTTATTGAAGGGTAGAGAAAATAAACCTGTCCCATTTTACAAAATAAAAAAGAATGAACACTACCCAAAAGACTTGTGAGTACAAATCATGTCTAAAGTACGCATTCTAGACAGTATAAATGAACAACATAGTCAACAATATATCTAGGTGCTGATGTAAGATGAACCTCACAATTGTATAATGAAAGCCTCAAAAAAGTTATCTAATGACTAGGACAAAAAAAGCATTTACTCAGACAGCTTCATTATCTCTCTTCAAGGCTTTAAGACTAGGCCTGACTCTGAGGAAGGAGGAAAAGGACAATGCAACAGTAAGGACAATGGCACTCATAGGCAAGAGTTTCTGAAAGCCTCCAAAAAACTTACACCTTAGCAAAAGTCAGCAGGACTCTTGGCTTTGAGTTGCACAGGAGCTTCCAAAAATCTAATAAAACCGCTTTCTGAGCATATACCTAGGACACAATGGAGAAAGACACAGTTCTAAGAGAAACTTTTATGTAGGGAGGAGACATAAGCCATCTTGAACCACTGTTGACAGAAGCTGTGTATAATACATAACAAATCCCATTTAGAATTTGTAAAGGGGTACACTTGCCTATGGCCAGTCCACTAGCTTTAACCTGAAAAGTTTCTACTAATATAGTCTTCTATCATAGAAGTTAGGATTTGTAGTAAGAAAATCTATGAATAATTGTGTATTTTACAGACTTTGATGCTGCAATAATAGACAATTTCTGCTTATCAGAGAATTACTAAAGTTGCTGTAAATGATATCCACTACTCTCTCATTCTCTGCAAATATTTTATTTTGTTATTGAAGACAATCATGTTGGTCAGACATGATTTATTATTATTAAATGTTGGATGGCTGCTCCCAATCCCCACCCTCTTCCTCAACTGTCCAGAAATGTTCCCTGAGGACTTGCTGCCTGATTTACCCAGGGACAGAGTCAGAAAGACAAAGCAGTTATTTTCTGGATTGTCCTTTTGAACTTTTTAGAGATGGATACAACATCTGTCTTTCTCCATCTCCTTGGTCTTGCAATGATCCATTTAGGATTCTTGATGATCCCATGGATTTGGGATTTGGACAGGTTCAGATCTCACAATCCATCCGTGAGTCCTTCCTTACCTATTGCTGGTCATGTTCCTCATCCTTGAACCATATCTAAACACAGAGATGTCAGAGACCTTGATGGTGCAAACTGAGGCAAAGTACACTTTGTCTTGACCTTATCACTGTTCACTGTCACTAAATTATGCCCTCCTTTCAGCAGGAACTCCACATTTGCTTTGTTCAGCTGTTTGTATAGTATTTGTGTTGTGATAGAAACTCTTGTTGCTTTTGATTCCCTCGCCAGTCTCAGTGAGTTTTAACATTTCTGACACTAACCATAATGACCAGACAATGGTTCCAAACTTTCATTTTGTAGGCTGTCTCTCCTTCCCACAACCCTCTCTTTCCTGCACTGAAGCCCTACCATGAATTCACAGTTTAGCCACACTGGTGTCCTTACCTGTTTCTTGCCTTTGGAGGCACTGTGCTTTAAGCCCTTGCAGGTTTCCTGTGCTGTTTTATCTTTCAGAGCATTCCCTGGTGGGATCCCAGCTACTAGTTCCCCCCAAAAATGACTAGTCTGTTCACCTGAAGTCCAAGGTCTATGCTCTGCTGTTCTTCGTCCTCACTCAGTTCATGGTCCTGAGCTCTACTATTTCACTGGACTATAAGTCTAGCCTAGATTGCCACTGATTATCATGTTCCCAAACAGCTCTTCATTGCTAGTGAAGCACACTGTGCTCCACCCCTGGTTATACATTATATATGTGCTGCCTTTTCAGCAGTTATCAGGGTAGATCAAGCCCCTGGTGGCAATGAGGTTGTGTGATACAGCGGTTTCTCTGAGCTGTTTTAAGAAGTCCCATGTTCACTCTCTTTGGATGTCTATTATGCACTCACCACAGAATCACTACTGTTGGCCTCTTCACTGAAGCTGATCCAAAAACTCTCCAGCAGCTCTCGTCCATCCAGACAGAAGCCCCTCACTTCCAAGTGGCTCCTTCACATAACTTCTTCTCCTGAAGAGCTTCTGGTAGTGAGAAATGTCCCTCAACGTCTCTGTTTTCCAGTAACATTATTTTTTCACGACTATATGTTTCAGTTGATCCTGCATATTCCTCAGACTTTTGTCACTCTGGAGGTGAGCTCCTCCAACTTGTTTCACTATTCCTGAGGTCTTTCTTGCTCTGACAGCCTAATACCATTATTAGTCTAATACTTCTGCGTTTACATTTGAGTTATTATGTCCCCTCCACAGTATTTCTAGTTTAAAACCCTGCCCCTAACTTCTTTCTCCACTCCAAACTTGCAGGGAGACTGCTTATCCATTTGGCTTCAGCACCCAAACAGCCCTTGTTCAGTAAGTGCTCCAAGGGCTCAAAGCTGGGCTCTGCGCTTTTGCATGACCTCCAGTTCTGAAAACCTTATGCTTGCTCTAACAAAGTAACCTAGCATCTTTTCCTCACAGTGGTCTTACAGGTGATCCCACAGAGGATATTTTAGCTGATGAATTGAATATGATACATCATGATCACAGTTTTTCAGTGTGATCCGTGGCTCAGTTAAAATCCTCAGAATTAATATGAGAAAAAAGGAGTACATTTGGAAAGCTCATTCCAGTTTTGAAGAATCAGCATTGTTAGCAGCAGGTTGCAGGAATAAACAAACTCTCTAAAGCATTTGGTTTGTGAAGGATTCAGATAATTTGATCTTGAAGTAGAAAGATCTCTTGCTGATCAGCTGAAAAGTCACTGTTACTGGTCTTCATGCATGTGGGTGCAGAGATACTTTGAAAACGTGACTCCACATGCTTTAAAAATCTTCATTATATTCTTAGGCCTGAGTTTTTAAAAACAAACATGCATCCACACCTCTCTAGATCTGCATGCACCCTCACAGCCTTTGCTATTTCAAAGCCACTAATTCCTAACATGCTGTACTTTCTTCTCCTTCTGACCTCACCTTTAACTACTGAACTGTAATAATATGGAAAAATATTACAGCTGCTGTTGTAGTGTCCTTATTGAGGTAGCAAAGGAGAACTGGTCTACTATGACACCAAGAAAAACACTAGCTTTTGCGATCTTGAATTTATTTACAGAGTAATGTGGAAATCGTACCTTAGTTCCTCTTAGTTAAGGGGAATCTCAAATTATATTAATAACAAACAAAGCACCTCTCAGATTAAATAATCAGAAGGATGCAAGTGGGACAAGACAGTTGCTTTTTTGTACCTTTGCAAAGTGGGTCACACCTTCCTTGGTATGTGCTCTGCATTCTCTGTTCATAAAGCTACCTAAAGCAGAGACTTTTACTCCACACATCCAACTTCCCCAGATGAGAGATTCCCATTTCTCAGTAGCCTACCAACTGTCATATTAATATATGTTAAAACCAGGTCACCTTCTTTTTCTGTAAAGAGCAACTGACAAGACTTGGCCTAGGAATCAGTAGCAGGCTGCTCAGCACCTTTGAGCACCAGTACCCTGCTGCTCCTGCTGCAGGGTTACGGGTAGAGATTTCGTTTCCACGCTGAGCAATCCACTTTCTGTGCCAAGAAATGTTCCAGCTGTACAGGCTGGCCCCGTGCTCTCACTCAGGTTTCTTGGGGTTTGCATTCACATCAGGAGCTAGCTGCTTCTCGCCCAGCAGCATATTGGCTCCCATCCTTCTCTATCACACCCTCCCTTTTGGGGAAAATATTTATTTTCAAAGCCCAGTTTTCAACAGCACACATCTATGCAAAGAAAGGCACCACAATATTTCAAAAGCTGAATCCTGCCTTTCCACAGAGCTGCCAATGAAAGGAGAAAACTGAATGATGCCTCTGTTTCTGTTTAAAACATTAATCACCCATAGCACAGCAATAAGCTCAACCATTTAAATCAAAAGAGCTGAAGTCCCATGACATCTACAAACACAACAGTTTGGCTAGAATCCAGCACAAGTCAACTTTATGAACAAAGATTCTCTCCCTACAGGGTACTGGAAGTCCCTCCTGGCACTCAAAACATCTAGAGTGTAGCTCCTAAAAGACTTTCAGACCATGGCTACATAGCAGCAACTGTGTCCTAAACTTACCGTTCCTACTGTAGCTTAATCATGCCTTGCGGGAAGTGTGTCTTGCTGCAGTTGTGATTTTACTTGCTTTTATTTTTTCTCTTTAAATTTACTGTCACCAAGAGTCCATGTAAGCAGGAAACTGGAGTTCATTACTTGAGGAAAGTATGTACAGAAATGCAGAGAACTCCAGATGTGCTACACAACTAAATTACTGTTCTGACTGCTCTAATTACTGGATAAAAACGTAAAGCCTGTGTGATACAGCCCAGGTATAAGACAGTTGGATTTTTCTCTTTCTAAAAACCTCTGTAATTATGCAGATTTGTTTTGCACTATAAATGCCAATAATATCGTGTGGATTTCATGCACCTTCCAGTCCCTATTACTGCACTCATCCAGTGCATTACATAGGAAGATGTAATCATGCCCCACTGTGTTGATTTCCTGGTTCAGCAACTAAAACAAAATTAAACAAATGCGGTTATTAACAAGTATTGTTATTTTAATTAGAGCCTTTGTACAAGATCAGGCTCTGTCTATTGAAATTAAAGGAATAGGTAAATAATCTGAAAGCTACATTTCTGGTATTTAGCTCTACGCTGTAAGGACTATTTTTTTTTTTTTAATAAAGACATTGTGATCCATGCTAGGTGAATGGCTGAACCCAATTATATTAGAGGTATTTTCAAACATAAATGATTCTGTTATTCTAGGTAAATATTAGTGGACAAGGGTCTGGTTTTAGTAATGGTTATATGGCCATTTCTCAGGAAAGGATGAGTTCCTTCCTTAGGCAATAGACATACACCTGAATTCCTTTAAAAACTTCATATCCCTGATCTGTTTCATAAAACTGTGTTTTCTATCCAAAAGCAAATTTATAATTAAGACTAGGAAATCATGCATTAAAAAGTCACTAAGGAAAAAATTCCTCTAAGTCAATACAAATTCCTAACTACAACTCTTATATTTCATTACTAACCTTTGGCTGAAGCCTCCTTAAGATTACACACTGGTAGTCATGTGGTCCCACATCCAGTGGTACCAAATAAAGCAATGACCAGAATCAAATTTATCATGCACAGCTGTAGGAAAGTCTTCAATAATGCCTCAGGATAAGTTGCTAGTTTGGGCTTATAAACTTAAAAAAATTCATCTCCTAATGTAATACTTAGCTCCTACCAAAATCAGCCAGTTTTTCAGAAAAACATATCAATCTACAGCCCACATTAAGTCAGACATGGCCAAAAGTCATTGCTCTGGAAAATTTAGGCCAAGCCTCTGAGCAGCCTAACCAGCACATTTTCCTGACTGTTCTTTTCTCCTGCCTGCAATATCACCTCCAGAGGGGCAAAAGTTTTGGGGCGACATGGCACTGTCTGCACTTCCCCCCTCCTGCTGTGATCCTGTCTGCTTCCAGCACCAGATGTTTTGTTTTTAAGAAAACACCAGTCCTCAGCCCTAGTAAGCCACAATTTTACCTCCTGTTCCATTCTGCAGTGAGACATAGGCTGTGCAGAACTTACTTCACCCACCCATCTTACATTTACCTCTGTTTTCCTGTGCTGCAGTCCCTCCCCTGTGAGCACAGGGTCACACCGTGCAGAGACAGACCCTAAAATGCCAGCTTTGAAAACTTCACACAGCTCTTTGCACTTGTATTGGCCTGAAGCTTGGCAGGGTTTGAGCTCAGGCCCCAGGCGGCACAGAAGGTACAGTCACACAGAAACACAGCCAGCAGCACCCATGGCTGGACTCTTTCAGCTTTAGACAAAGCTGCAATAAGCTCTGACTTAGCAGCTCTGTCCATCCTAGCATGTGCTCTGAGGAAGTATCACTTCAAAGTACTTTGTCAAAGCAGATAAAGCGTGCTTCTGCCCAAAAGCCAAATCTTGAAATGAGATGTTCAGATATTTCAGGCCAGTCAGATGATTTGTTTCTTCTGTAAACACTTTTTATACCTTGCAATTCAAGGCTTCCCCTTGCACAGGAGAAATGGTTAATAATTTCTGATTGTTTTCCATGATAAAATAATTCCAAAGTGCAGCAAATCCTTATTTTCTACCAGCTCTCTCCCAAGTAACGCCACTGATTTTGGATCAAGAGTCTGTATTTTGCTTTTAAAGGAGTTTATAGCAGAAAGTGGGGAGCACCAAGAAGCTAGTGTGTAGACAGTGTTTGAAAGGGGAGCATGAGGTTCATAAATATGAGGAACTGGCACTTCCTATGATTACCATCCATGTGATACTTGACATTTTGGCTGGATGTATCAAATAAAGCACAATAAAAATAAAGTTATCTCCATCTCCAGTTAGCAAAACTGCATTTCTCTGTCTTATTTTGATAATCTCCTCTGCTTTTTAAAAATCAAAACTTACTTACTGTTTAAGGCTCTATTATGATATTTTCCAGCTGTGTCCCCTGCTTGCTATCCCTATCTCAGTAAGCATAAACACATTGCACTGTAGTTAAGTACTTTTGCAGCAGATGCTTGGGGTGATTTCTTGCATTTAGTCATACAGCAAATGAGACTGGAAATTACTAGGACAGGGAAGCAATGTGGTGCTTTGTCACCTTCAGGACATACAGATTGTTTTAAGTTATGAACATAAGGCATTAGTTGTTCTGACTAGAGAGAAAATTAGATTAATCCCTATTACATTTTTTGTCGTCTTCCAGTATGTTCTCAGCTGATGTCATCTCGCTTTACTCTGTCCCTTTTTGAGTTTTTTGAGTGCTTTTTCCCCCTATCCTTTCATGGTCCTGCCTGGTACCTTGTCAGAATCAGAACTCTGCTCAATCTCTTTCATGAAACAGAAATTCTCATTCCTGGCAGCTCTTACAGTTTCATTCCCCATGACCAATGATGCTTTTCCCAAAGTCAAGGGTCTTGGATGCTTTTTCTTTACAGAAAAGTACAATGAAACAAAATAAGAGAAGTTTTACTTTCCAAACTCCCACTTCTGTTCTTCAAAAGCATATGGAAGGAGAAGAGTTTCAAAACACAAGTAGCATAATCATATATCCACCTTTGTGTTTCTTTGCTGTCTGTGTACAACAGTAAGTCATAAAGAGACTTGCTCCTCTATCTTTTGATTTTCTTGGTCTCTGAGTAACTCTGCCATTGCCCTTTGTAGACTGGCACAGCATCTGCCCAGCACCAGGCCTGGTTCCTACCACAGGAGAAAAGAAGTAGGGTGGTTGGAAGCCCAGTCTCTGAGGTTTTCATCAACTTCCACAGGCTTTAGTTCTCTCACTTGGACCATTTCCAGGAGGAGGAGCAGTGAATATCTCATTCTGAGTTCACAAGAGGCACAAAGCATTCAGCCCTGAATGACTGAAACTACTGGACTAGAGTGGCCCTAACCCAGTTATTAATTTCACATGCAAAAACTGCTTTCTGAAAAGATAGAATAGAAACAGGAGCATCAGTGGGAGGCATCCAACATACAACTTGATCAATGGGAATACCTGAGTACACACTTTCCTCCTTTCCCTAGTATTTCACAGGAACAATACTGTTACTGGTGACAGTGCAGATCCTCTGTCTTTCTTGTGATTGGCTAGGTTAACAAATCTGGGTCATATGATAACTGCTGGCATGATATAATATGGTAGGATATGATATCATGTCACTGTTCAGTGACAAAATCAAGGCAAAACATCCATCCCAGGGATTCTGTTTTGCTTACCCTGTCCCTAATCAGTCCTTGAAGCTAATCCAATTCCACTTCAGCAATATGTTATCCAAAAGATCTCTAAAATAATCCTAAGATACTTCTCTAACATCAGATATTGACTCAAAACATCCAAAAATGGTACTGAATGCTCTTCAGATTATAAATTGCAAATCATTGCTATCCTTTTGATTAGGTGACATCAGAGTATGCCTACAAAGAACAAATTGCTGTTCTCACTGACTTTTTAGAAGACCTTCTGACTATCTGTGGTTTTATTAGATCCATATTTGTTATGACTACAGCACCTGATCATCTTCTGATTGTACAGGGACAGATGATCACAACTTCTAGATGTTAAAACTGCTGTCCAGATAATAAGTTACATAATGCCTCTGGCAAAGAAAAGGAAGAAAATCAATTGTACAAGAGCAAATATTTCATACTTGAAGATCAATCAAGCATCCAAACCAGCTGTTTTGTTCATTCACCTCTGCAGAAGAAAGCATCATACAGGTTTTAAAACCTATGAAGAGCATTTAGAAGTGACCAGTACAGATCTCAGTATCCCTGAGGAATGTTGCTGTGTAAGTCACGGATAGTGAGGGGCTCCAAACACAGGTCTTTTTGTGCATTTTTCTGGCCTATGGCAGCTAGCCAGGACAGAGTGAAAACGAGCTATTTCCTCTCCAGAATGTGTCAGTCACTTCCACACTCTGTGTCAGAGCAGGTGAATTATCAGCAACCAGATAGATCCCTTGTCTTTCACATGCCCCCTGATCTGGGATTGCTGTTCCTGACACTTCCCACGGGGAAGGGAATTGTTAAACATTCCAAGCTAATCTAGTAACTAGGAGTTACCAGGGATGTTTAGTGAGAGTTGTTGAGCATTTTCCTCCTGCAGTTTAAGTAACAGGGGCTCAGCTTCTTTGTAAAATCAGATTTGCCTTTACCTCTACCAACAGACACATGGGCATAGGACCTTTGTGGAAGCAACAGCTAAATGAATAAATAGGATTTAGGATGGTTCCTAAAATACTGCCAGAAAAAGTCTGATGGCTAAGCCAAGGCTGTTGCTTGGGAGACCAAAGCTCATTACTTGTCCCCACCATGCCCCACCTCACATGGCAACATGCTATTTCTGTGCTCAGCAACATCAGTGGAGACCCAGAATTAGAGTTTGCTAATTCAGGGCAGTGTGGGGCTAGGGTAGAATGAGTGAAGATTGAAGTCCTGTGGCTCGAAGGGAAGTATTATCCATGAGCATTGTAGCTTGATCCTTTCAGCATCAAGGCTTCTCTGCTCACAGGGTTGGTGGAGGAGGCTGAGTCACAGTCATAATCAAACAGGATGCTAAAGGTGATGTTGCATTCCACTGTGGGGAACTGCGAGGGGTTCTTTTAATAACGGATGGTCAGGAACGAAATTAAGCCAAACAAGGCAAATATTGTATCTGAGAACCGTTTATTGGTAAAGAAAAGACAAAATAAAAAGGATTTACTCTACTAAAGAGGGCTAGAGAAGACAGAGCAAGAGGAAGAAAAATGGGAAAGGGGGAGAGATAGAGGAGACAGAAGGAAAAAGAGGGTGTCAGTACCGGA
>VWZP01000963.1:223268-264566 GCA_013396995.1 Dicaeum eximium | reverse complement strand
AAGGCTTGTGATGAACTTACTATTTATGCCCCCAGCGCCTCCCCAAGTGTGCCTGGTGGCAGGAGAGCGTTGGCCCAGTCCCATGTCCCAGAGCAGTACATGGGCAGAGACCTTTTTCCATCTGACTGCAGAGTATCTCTGGGGTACAGTGTCTGTGGTGTTCCCCTACTGACTGCCTGTCCCATGTGACACAGGAACTGCTGGCCAGGCAAGGTGTCCCCAGAGACAAGGCTTTCCTCCATCTTCTCCTGGCTGCCTCCTGGACATGGCACACATGCAACCCCTCTCCAGTGTGCCTCTGAAAATCATTGCTGAGGCATAACAAAACTGAATTGCTGAATTGCTGAACTGAATTGCTGCAAAACTGAACTGCTTCTCACAGCAGCCCTTTTAGCTGTCCCCAAGTAGTGGGTTTGACCTTGCAGGTGCAAGGGCAAAAGACCTAAAGGAACAGAAATGAGCAGACTGAAAAACAGACATTAAAATGTGCTTGGAGGTGCATGGAGGACAGCACAGGAGTTTTCCTCATCAGGTCTCCTGCTGCAGTAAGACTATCTTTTTCTGCTGCCAGGAAAGAGAGAATGTAGGATTAAACCCTGGAAGAAAAGATCAGAAAATGCCGATAAGTAAGGATAAAGTAAGGATATCATTTCAGAGCCAGGAATGTTTTGCCTTGTGGACATACTCACTGAGTTCTGAGGCCTCTCCTTCTCTTACAGGGGAAGGTCACTGAGTCTAGACCCAGGGTCTTGGCCTGGTTTTAGATTGTTAGGACAGTCAGGTTTTCAATCTAGGAGATGCACGTGCATCTCCCCTAGGAGGGCATGTGATCTTGCAATTCCTTTGCGATCAATGGCTATTAGTTCTATCTTCTCCTGTCACACAAAAGGAGGCAACAAGCCTTCATCATATCTCCAGGTAGAGATGTGACAGACCAGCAGTTGTGCCAGTCATTGCTATCTTTTCCCTCCTCTTTCACTGTTGTCTCTTCAGGACTGGCAAAATCTAGCCTTAGAGCAATCCTGGGCATTTCCAAGACTTTGTGACTTTCTCTCTGAATACAGCACCTGCACCTACCTGGTGGGCATAGATCTACCTGCCAGATTTCACAGCTATCTTGTACACATTTGACTGCCCCACACTAACACATAGGGCTCAAGTACTGTGCACTATGTCCTCCATCCTTACTTTCCAACAGAAGACTTCAGTATGTTGAAGAGGAGTACCCCACTCCTCCCCTCAAAAGGCAGATGACACATCTTCAGCCTCTTCCTTGCCTACCACCAGGCAAAACTATAAAATGTCTTTCTTTATGGGTCCCTGGCTCCCCTGTGGTTCCCAGTCTGTTCTGGAGAGAACTGTTTTCTATTTAATAGCAGGTCTACACAGCAGTTTACTGACATCTGTTTCTGAGTTTACAGCATAAAAAAACCTGGGACCATCAATTCCTCTGCTAATCATTGGCTAGGATCTTCAGTCAGATGTTATCAGGTTGTTTCCAAGTTTAACCAGGTGACTAATTTTCCAAATATATGTGAAAAATCTTAGCTAAAGCCATTTTAAATGGACCATTTCAGGCCTTTGAAGTCTGGTGGCATCAAAATGCATAGAGGTTAAGGAAGTTATTTACTGATTCATGGCAGTAATTAAACCAACATTTGCTGTGTTTCTGTTACATGGGGCATGTAACATCTTCCATGAAACTTGGTTTGCTCTGCTTCTGCCTGCTGGTTGATTCTCCCCTCTATGAAGAATTGCAATACAGACCTTTAAATTCATCTGACCCTTGGGACTATTCTTCTAATCTAGATACATAATTCATTTTGTCATGAAAAGCCATACCTCTTGAAGCAATTGGAGCCTTGTTTTCAGGAAGGCCTTAGAGCCTCATTATTGTAGACAAGCTTTTTGCTTCTGAAGCAGTGGGATTTGGTATTAAGAAGCACAGGCAGAACAAAACTGGCATTGGAGCTTTGATTAAATTTTTTACTTTTCGTTCAAGCTGCGGGAGGGAGCTGGGGGTAGCAAGAGGCTGCAGTCTGGGGCAGTGTGATATGCTCTCCCACACTGTACCATTTTGTCAGTCAACACTAATGCTCCCTGGTATTTTGCCACTGAAGCCTTCGAATGTCATCACCCCTGTGGGTAATTCTGCTTTTACACTCCAGCACATCAACCTCACTTCTGGCATGAGGAAACTGTACTGCCACTTAGGAGATGTGGCTCCGAGCCTTGGCTTTCCTGCATAGCAGATTTAAATTTAGCATTCAAGGAGGCTGTAGTGTACTTTCATAGGAACTAGAAGTGATCTTAAGGGCTAAGAAGAGTAATGAGAAATATGCCTAAACACCTGGCAGCAGTACTGGGGCAAAGGTGGGGAACTGGGGACACTTTTTGAAGGGATCCAGAGGCACCATGAAGAGAGCATCTCCCTCCAGCACCTCTTCTGGTACCATGGAAGGCCTAGAACTGTGAATGCTGGTGTTCAGTGGGTGTTGTCACCTCAAATTCTCACTGTCCTGGCAGCTGGCACAAAGTATTCTTCCTGTGAGGCCCTACACTCCTCTTCAGGGACAAAAACCCAACAGTTTTCACCTTTCATGTGTTTTAGGCCTTCCCGCACAGGAGAGAAGGGAGCTGAGCAGATGCACGCCTCAAATGCTCCAGTGCAGCAGACCAGAGAAGAGGGTATTCAGATGTGATGCAGTGCTTCTCAAATGTAGATCTCAAGGAACGGCCTAGGAATATTATGTGCTCTTTGTATCTCCCCCAACCCTTAACCAAGTCCTCCTTTTGCTTGCAGCTCAGTATTTCGCTAGCATCATGGTCATCGTTGGTCTGTCTGTGGTGGTAACAGTGCTGGTTCTGCAGTTTCACCATCATGACCCCCAAGCAGGAAAGATGCCCAAATGGGTAAGCAGCTTTGGTGATAAACATTCAGGAGGTTATTGCTGAAAGAAAATAAAATTGTCTAAAAGCTACAGTAAACTTGTTGTAGGTGAGAGGCAGAAGTTGTTTTCTGTTAATCTGAAGAGTCAGTTACAAACAGCATAATTGACACTTATGTTTGCAATTGAAGGGAGAGAACAAGCATACTAAATGTGCTTTTCCACTAAAACCAGTTTCTCTTATTCTCCATTAAAAATAGTTCCTCCTGTTTGGTCTTTGTTTTCAGCCTCATGATGGAGTGATTGAGCCATTACGGTTATCTCATTCAGCACCCAGTTTGCAAGTTCAAACCTTTAATTTCTTATCCAGCAGACACCAGTACTGACAGAATGTGCTAAACAAATGCTAGTCTCTGCTGGGCAGTTTGCCTGCTGGCATCTGATCTATTCCCAGTGCATTAGCATGTGAACCCTCTTTTCTGTACAGCAGCAGACTTTGTCAGCCCAGTGAGGTCTGGCACCAATGCCAGCTGGCTTTCAAATTGAATGTTTTCCTTAGATTTTCAAGTTAAAAGAAAATTATGGTTTTTTCCCCCTCTCTCCTTTTACTAATAGATTTTAGAATAGGCAAGGTATGGTTGTGTTTACAGAATGAAAAAGAACAAAAGCAGAAGCAGATAGTCACAGTCAACTATATATCATCCTGTTTGTAGGAGTCCAGTTGTACAACATCCTCTGATATCTTTTTCACCACATTTGTCATGCTACACAATTATCCTGACATTTCCCAATTATTTCCCAAAGTGCCATATGATTTAAAAACCTCTTACTTTCAAGGCAGCAGAGGATGTGAGTTCTGGATGAACCTGCCTGTAGGCAAAACCTGAGGGCACAAATCAGGGAAACATGCTTCAGATGTCCACATGGACAGAGTCTGCAGCAGTGTAACAGAACCCATTTGATAGTTTTTTGAGGAGTCCAGGCACAATGGCTCATGTTAGACCTCCACACAGGCCCTGCAAGTCAGCTCTTGCTCTCTACCAGTCTCTTGTCTTCTTGGGTGGAAACACAATGTGCTGCAAATTCTCATTCAGGAGGAGCCTTGTTCAGTGGCCTGACAGCTGAACTGGCATACATTACACAACATGCCATCAGGAAGCAAAAACTGTGGAAAGCATTACTGGGAAGTGCACATGATAGACAGTAAAGGGTGTAGACCAGACAAGCTGACAGGTCTGAGGGATTTCAGGAGGAAAAGAGCGAATGCCAAGCATGTAGGGAAGTAGGCACTTTTACTCTACAAGCCATGGCCAAAGCTCAGTTGTTAGAGTTTGTGTTCATCTCTATTCTTTTTGATGCTGTTTTGCTTTTTTTTAGTTTTTGCTTGGTTTTTTTTTTCAATTTTGCCTGTCCACCTATGTCAGGTGTTTCTCACAGAGGCACCTGGAATGACTTTCACTCAGTTTAAAAAAAAATCTGAAGAAGGAACTTAAAAAAGAAGAAAATTTTTTGCGTAACATTTTTCTGCATTTCTGGTACCAGCTGCTGCCCTTATCATTTACTTATTTCCCACAATGTCCTCTTCGTGTCAGAGCCAGGCATCAGTTTACTACAAAATCTAACCCTGATTAATTGGATATTGTTACAGGATTGTTCTCCCCTCCTGCTTAAATGGATATCTCTGCTGGAGAAATTTGGTAGGGGGAGGTATTGGACAATTGGGCATGTGTGGGAGCTTCTGCAGACCTAGAAGATTTGGATGGATGGATTTCCTAAACACACCTGGTTGCTAAATGATTTACAGTTGAGCAGTTTATTTTCCCTGCCTGTCTCTCAACGGGTCTGTGCTTGCACTTGGCAACAGAAGAGGGAAGAGAGTGCCTGTTAGTGTTTATCCTCTCCGTAGGTGTTCACTTCCCTTATTCCACTGCTTAGAATTGTGCCTTCCTTTCTATTAATCTTTGATGACTTACAAACCAGCTTTTTCCAAGAGAGGTATTTAAATCCAAGGTGTTCAGTCAGAGCATTTATTGGCTGCTCAACTGAGAAATGAGAGCTGCTGATTGATTGACACTTTTAATAATGTCTGCTGAGCTAGCATGGAAAAGAGCAATAAAGCAGGTCCAGCTAAGGAGCTGTTTGGGAGTGGATAACATCAGGTATGGACTACAGCTCAACTGACCTTTCTCTACTGACAGCCAAGACTGTTGCATGGAAAAGAGATGCAGAGAGACCAAGCACTGAGGGAAGAAGGGGTTTTGTGGGGAAAGGCAAGAGAGCTCTGGCTCTTTGTTGTGCCTAAAGCAGGTTTGTTATGTTTCAGGCTTCTCTTTTGATATGCTTCAAACCTGGAGGTGTACAGTTCTTCTCAGGTGTAGATGTCCCTTATCAAGGGAGTTTTAATTGGAGATTCTGCTCTGGATTAGGCCAGGCAGGTGGCCATGATGGCAGCTAGCAGTACAGCTGCATTACAGCTAGGACAGGCTCACGGAAGGGTTGTTGACCTCTCAAGACAGCTGTACCTGTGTACTTCCTTCACAGAAATACATATATGGCAATGGAGGTGAGAATATAGATTCATATTATTATACTCAGCTGTTTTCCAAAAACCTGTATGCTGCAGCTGTCTCTTGAATTAATTGGTATGACAAGAGCAGATTGATGCCTGAGTGTCTGTGTTTTCAAGGAAATAGGGCATTTGAAACCCAAGCTAATTAAAAGCTGTGTTACTGTCTTCTGGGTATTTATTTTTCTATGGGAAATTAGTTTGTCTGCAGTTATAAATGTAATTCCCCTAAGGAATAAAAACTCTGTCTTGAAGGAAAAAGCAACATTCCTATATAAAAGTGTTTTTTCACTTCACATCTCCTTTCAGAGTTAAGGCAGACATATTAACATTTTCTAATAAGAAAGTTTGTCTGACTAAATGTTTTGGAATTTCACAGTCCTAGAGAATTAACTTCTCTCTCCCCTTTACAACTGACTCTTGACACATTGCTAGCAATTAAGACCTTTATTTTGTTCCGTGTTGTCCCATTTTGTGTCCATGAGCAGCCTGAGTGCATTACAATTAAGTAAGTTCAATTAAAGGCAGAATCAGTTTTTTAGGCTGCAACACTGTGGGTGGTGCAAAATTGTAGCTGCAAACACTATTTGTTTATGGTGACTATGGGGAAAATTATGAAACATTTAAAGCAAAATAATATGAATAACAGAAAACAGTCTTTCAATATTGTCGTAGTTTAAACCCAGCTGGCACCTGAGTACCAGACAGCCACTTGCTCACATCTCAGCTCCCTGCCCTCATGATGGGGAGAATCAGAAAAAAACTCCAACACTTTGTGGGTTGAGAGAAGAACAGTTTAATAATTGAAACAGAATACAATATAATATGAATTATATTAATTATAGTAATGAGTAACACTAATAAAAAATAATAACAAAGATGAGAGAGAAATAAAATGCAAGAGAAACAAGTGATGCACAATACAATTTCTCACCACCTGCTGGCTGGTGTACAGCCTGTTTTTGAGCAGCAATTGACAGCCTCCAATCAACTCCCCACATTTTATATCTGTTTGGAATATCCCTCTGGCTAGTTCAGGTCATCTGTCCTGGCCATGCTTCCTCACGACATTGTGTGCCCCTGCTCACTGGCCAAGCACAGGAAACTGAAAAGTCCTTGATTCAGGGTAAGCACTACTTTCCAACAACCAAAACATCTGTGTTTTATCAACATTATTCTCATACTAAATCTATAACACCATACTGTTCCAGCTAGTAGGAAAAGAATTTACTCTATTTCAACCAAAACCACGACAATGATGAAGAACAAAAAATGCACTAGTGGGAAAGTAGCAAAATGGCTCACAGGGCTGTGACCTAGAAGAGTTCACACTGCAGAATTTAAAAGTTGTGTAACTGCCTTTCACTGGTCATTGGTTTTGGCTATTATTATTATTCCTATCTGTGGTTATTAATGCTTCCTCCTTTCTGAAATTATGCTTGTCATTACAGCAGTAACTCAAAGTGCTAGCTGTAATTTCCCCATTCCTGTATCTGTACTGTGCAAACACAGGAGTCAACTTTTCCTGCATCTAAAACAGCTTTGGAGGCAAAGTGTGGTCCCGAGTCAAACATGACAAAAGTAACAGGATCAGGATTACACAGGGAGTCCTTGTGAGTCGAGGCTCAAAAGGGAAACCAGAGGCCACATCTGTTCTCTCCTTGATGTAAGATTATTTGGCTTGCAGCCAGGATGATAAAGTTATCAAAGAGGCCTGTCTGCATGGAGGGTCCCTCTCAAGCACATTGTAAGTGCCCTTTGTATGCATAACACCTAGAGGATCTTGTAATTACTTAAGATTTTACTAATTTAGTTTGCTGCTCTTCAAACAAGACATTACCGAATCCACAGCCTTTTCCCTGCCTTTCACAGTTAATGTCACCAGTAGGAATTCTAGCAGGCTCAGATTTCAGACCAAACATCTGAAGGTCAGTTCACTGGAAAAAAATTCTGGATGCACTCTCTGGAGTTAGCTCACTTAATGACCTTGACAAGAAACATATGAGGCACAACCTGCCATGTGCACATTAGAGCATCTTTTGATGCACCAGCACACAGGGAAATGACAGCAGTTAATAGTGGCACTCACATTTTGAACTGCTAAATGTAATATATTTACTGTTTTGAAAAAAAGCCTTCTGTATTACATGGTTGAACTCCTCAAAGGAGTATAAAATAACTTTAAAAAAAACCACGAAGACCCAACCAAGGTCTTTTATTTAGATGTAGAGAATAGCAATGGGGATGGGAAATGTTCCAGAATCTGTTATATAAGGATTTTATTCCAACAAAATCTAAATGCCCTCAACAGTATTTAACTGTATCTCTTTCCTTACAATCTGAGATATGTTTGAAAACCATTCAATTTTGTTCTGCCTGCTCAATTGCAGAGATCTCAGAGTGTTTGATAAAGATGTGTCTCCAAGGACCCTTTTGTAAAATAAGGGTTCTTGTAATGTAATTTGTAAAATTACATCTCTTTTGCATTTGTAAAATGTAACTTGTAAAATTACATCTCTCTTGCTTTATAAGCTAAGTGGGCATTGAACACCTCTATGTTTAAGAGAGATCCAAAAAAAGCCTGTCCTTGGTAAAAAGCTAGACCCTCAAAGAAACATTCTGAAAGCAGATAACTGGAGAACACATAATTCCATCAGTATTTCTAAGAAACTGTGCAGACTAACTATAATAGTCACAAAATGTTTCAAAAACTTTTAAAATGCCAAAGCGTCTCCTGTATTTCTGCCATGGTAACTCCCTTTCAGGTCCGTGTCATCCTGCTGAACTGGTGTGCTTGGTTTTTACGAATGAAAAAGCCTGGGGAAAACATAAAGCCCCTCTCTTGCAAGTACAGCTATTCCAAGCACGAGCTGAGCGTAAACAGCATGGAAGTGAACATGCTTCCCGGGCACCAGTCCAGCAACGGCAACACCGTCTACGGCTACCACGCCATGGAGAGCCCGTGCTGCCCGCAGCAGAACGACCTGGGCACCAAGGGCGGGAAGATGAGCTGCCCCTTGGCAGAGGATATGGAACTCGTGCAGAAGAAAGCTTTAGTGGATACCCTCCCAGTGATTGTGAAGATCCTGGAGGAAGTCCAGTTCATAGCAATGCGGTTCAGGAAACAAGATGAGGGTGAAGAGGTCTGCAGTGAGTGGAAGTTTGCAGCTGCTGTCATAGACAGATTATGTCTGGTTGCATTTACCCTTTTTGCCATCATTTGCACATTTACAATACTTATGTCTGCTCCAAATTTTATAGAAGCTGTTTCAAAGGATTTTGCATAAGGTTTTCAAAGATGAGCATGATAATCAAAAAGTGAATATTGCCAGTAATTTTACTAGGTAATTTAACTCAAATAGAGAAGTGTACTTATGTGTGCTAACATACACAGAAGGGGATTAAAATAATTTCAGGACATATTTATTCCTGATGTTAGTGATTGTAGTTACTGAATAGTAAATATATTGAACTCTGTTACTTATCTCATAGACTAATGCCACATGTAATTATGTCATGATCTGTGATAAGTGATAGACAAGAATTCAATACATTATAATACTATAATATATTTATTACAAGTTAACACTAGTATCAGTGTGTTACTTTGAATTTGTGAACTTTTGGATATTGTTAATTTAAATGACCATTGAAGACTATAAGTTTTGCATAATTTTATTATTTTCAATACGTCTGTGTTTTATAATTATTGTTTGGTGTGGCTGTGACATGCACTTCTCAGATTTGAAAGACGTATCTCCACAGTCTCATGATGCTGTATATTGTATTTATGAAAATAAACTGTCATCATATTAGCTCAAGCTAGCACAATGACTGGAATGCTTTCCTGGTAAATTTGTTAAGAATGTATTTTTCCCAGAAAATCACTTTGGTTTTGTTTTTTTTTTTTTTTTTATTTTTAATTTTAATTAGGAAATACTGGTTATGACTTTGGAAAGAAAAATTCTTTCTCCTTGCTGACAATCATATATATAATTTACAATGCTTGCTTAACTGTTTCTGTCACCTTGAAAGTCTACTTAATTTAAATTATCACTTCTCTCTTTGAACACAGTTGCCAACCTAATACTGACTAACTCTGTGCAATTAGGGGAGAATCTTGTGGCTCAATAAAATCTAGGAAATGGTCCACAGATTTAATTTAGCTCAGGTTTCCTATCTAGTCTATACCACCAAAGTAGTATATTTTTAAAATTCTATTAGTACAGTCTCCTTTCTGTGTGGTCACTAGGCTTTGTTAAAATGACTGTATAAAAGACTGATTTTATTTTGCTAAACTTTAATGTATCAATGTTTATTATCAATTTTCTGTCCCTCCCTAAATATTCTCTAGTATAATGTCTATATGTTAATAAAACGTAATTGAATTATGCCATTTCCTGGAATATAGGGGGCGGGGGGGGAAGCATTATTCTCAACAGCACTTTTTTTTTTTTAACCCAGTACTGTGTGTGGCAATGACACCTTTGTTGTATGATTTTATTTTCCCTGCTGATCACAGCAGAGCTACAAAAGAACATGCTCTGATGTAGACACCTCTCCCGTTTGGAGTAACACAGCACTTCTCTGAATGTTCACTAAAAAAAAATAACAATCTATTTGCTTCTCTGACTGACTTTCAACTTCCTGTTCTTCCAGGGTTAGTAAAAAGTTAACATTTCCTCTCTCTGCATGATGAGATCCTTTCCACCATCACTGTTGGAGAGAAAGAATATGATCATGATTTTCCTCAACTGGAAGTACTTCCATCTAAAATGGATAGTGAAGCTGGTAGTTCTACAGATTGAAGCAATATGCTACTATTTCTTTCAGGAAAAGGTCCCTCAGCTTTTCCACTATGGCCTTTATTAGGTGGTGACAACTGGCTTTAAACAAAGACTTCAGTGTTTTGAATGTTAAACCTCTGTAGCACTAAGATTAGATCATCACAACCATGGATTTATTTTACTTCTTGGAGTTATGTTCAAAAAAGCACCTAAGGAGGTCAATCTAAGAAGGTCCTGGCTACAGTGACCCATTTTATATTTCACATGGCTTCCCTGGGTACGTCAGCTCCAGGTGCAGCTGCAAGTCATAACAATGGCTGACAGTAAAATCCCTACTGAAAATTCTATCCATATTTCAGAGAGATATCTTCTTCTTCTTCTTCTTAGGAACACCAGTGTTCTAAGTAACTCCTTCCAAGCCTGCAGGAGAAAACTCCCAATATCTGATTATTTCTCCTGTACATTTTGCTGCTTCTGCTTACAAAATTGTCCTTGCTGAGGTACACAATATAATTCAAGAGCATTTTTCATAATAGGAAAACCTCAATGAAGAGCAGAATTATTCTGGGGGTTTGGGTTAGTTATACCAGGCTCTTCTCTTGGACAGTAGCTGAAGTACTCATTTCATTTTTCTGTTGGTTAAAAGTCTAAATACCCAATTATTTCCGCAACTTGTGATGAAGGATGCTAAATGAACTTTGGAGCACTTGTTCAAGGACCACTAATATTTTTGCTTGAAAAGCATTTTTGAAAGTAATTTTCAATGACAGGATAAAAAAGGTAAAAGCTGATGTTAAAGCACACAGTCACAATAACTTAGCCTCCTCATGCAAAGCATGTTACCTTACATGAAATGAGTTGTTGTATAAGAGTACTTTTAACCCAATGCATAGACCTTAGGATCAGAAGGAGGATGGAGACTATCTGAAAATAACAGTGAAAAATTAGTTTAAATACCTTTTCTTCATATATAAAATTTGGTGCAAATAAAAAAGAATCCCATTTATAGGCCATGACTTTGTACTGTTAGATTGACAAGGCTGGATTGTCTCTTTTAGAAATTTCCTAAAACTCAAATTGTATCAGTGCTTTGCAATTTACAACTCTTTACACTGGACTGAAACTACTTGATGATTTCTTTTTCAGATTGCCTATGAGGCAGATCCTTTCGCTATCCACTTATCACTTGGCCTTCTGAAAGGTAATAGCATTGTTACACAAAGTTTGTAGGACAAACTGTGAAAAATAGCACAGAAAAATAGTTACTGTACACAGAGAACATTTTAGAATAAAGTGTGAACCAATCTAAGATTTTTCTGAGAATTACAATACACTTGCAAAGCTCAGTACAGACTGATTCACAGCTCTTTATGGCATCACCAGTTAGTGTCATGGTGTACTTAATTCCAAGAGAAGGAAAAAATCCCAAATTGATTGCAAAGGTTAAATGGCAACAAGGAACAAACCCATAATATCCTTCCAAAATCTAGGCACTTACAAAAATGTTACACAAGGAGTGGTGACCTTACTGTCCCCTGGTAACACAGCACATGTTGGTAAAGGTAACTTTATATTGCTGAGGAGCACCTTATTTCCCAGACGGCATGACAGGTTTCTGCTGTGAAGCTGTTCAGCCTAACAAGATGAGAATCTGCCCTAGTTTATTTATCAAACATAAAGAACTGTTCATACAATCAAACATAAAGAACAGTTCATATAATCAAATATAACTTTTTCTTTACTTCTGACTCATGGGTTAACTTAACATATCTAGATATACACATGAAAATCTGTGGGTGTTTTTTGTTTTGATAGAATATTTTTGTCTTGCAAGTTTTTGGATTTATCTGCCACCATGATAAATGCAACTGTATAACTTGCAACAGTGAATATCAAGTATTTCTATATACAGTATGGTTGCATACTTCTTCTATTTGAAATTAACTTTTCAGTATTGATAACAATAAAGAAGTAGGGGATCATGATCTAAACCCATTATTCTGAATTACCAAGTGCCTAGGAAAAGAGGATGCTATAAATCAGAAGAAAGTTAATGAAGAACAGGACTAATCTGGGATTTTAGACAATAAGAATGTCAAATACTGAGAAATCCCCAAATACTGTGAAATCCTTACAGAAATAAATAAAGGCAAAATATTTAGGGTTTGAAGACTGAAATGCATTCCCTTTTGTGAGACTCCTCTTGGCAGAATTTGGAACAAAAATTTAGAACTCTGTTAAACACGTGGTGAGGTTACATCTGGGTTAACAGATTGGGCTGAGCAGTGATCCTCTGGCTGAAAGGCTTTCCAGAATTACATACCCAGTTTGGAACTAGATGCTAAACAAGGGTTTCTAGGTATGTTTTTTTTCTTCATGACAAAGAGACTAAGGGAGAAAGGATATGAAACATACAAAACTCCAGTTTTCAACGCAGGTAAGAAAGCATGTGCTCAGAATGTTGCCTCCTTTTCTTTCTTGTTGTTTCCCCATAAATTATTGGCATATTTATTACTCCTTTGTAATATCTAGCATACAAATGAATCTAGTTGTCTCAATTACTTGAAAAACCCACTTTTCATGTGACAAAGCAAAATGTCAGGATTGTTAGCTGCTTAAGTATGAGTGAAAAAAATCTTTGTGGTGATAATCATGATCATTATTAGCAATCAAAGTCCTAATCATGGCACAGTTATTTTAATATTGGGAATACCTTGATCATGTAACAGACACAATTTTGGAAAAGAAAGTTTGCAAGTTCTTCTACACATAGAGAATTTATTTTGTGAACAGAAGCCTCAGAGTTGTTACACAGGCTGTCAGCACAGTGCCCCAGTAGATTTTCATTTAATGGAAGGAACTGATGAAGACCTTTCCAAGTAAAACATAGTTTTGACGCAGACCAAATTTGACACAGACCAAATAGACTTGTCTGACTGAAGGAAAAAATATGTTGAACCAAAAAACCCCAACAAACAAGCAAACAAAAATAAAGCAAAAAAACCCCCACCAAAACAAAAAAAACTCCCAAACAAACAAAAACAAACAAACAAAAAAAACCACCAAACAACCAAAAAAACCCCAAACACCAAATACAATTAGAGTGCAGGAAAAAAGAACTGAATGCTACTAGAAAACATACATTCATTCTGATGGCAAGCTCTAAAAGGAGATATTATTGAAAAAAAGAGAAAATTTAAAGTTTTTGATTTTTAGAATATATGCTTAACTCATACAGACATTATATCTTCTTGGATTTCTAAATCCACTTACTAGAGAAAATAGGATCTAAATTCCAGACCAATGACAGGAATATGGTACTATGCCTTTAGGAGTATCCATTTCCTTATATAGAAATTTTTTTTGTTGAAATAATTTGCATGATTATCCAACATGTACAACATCCAGAAAGGGGAAGTATACATGACACGGTACAGTGAGTTCCAATAAAAATAAATTTAAAGATCATATCTGTGACACTCTTGGCTTTCAGGCACATGACATGGCATTCCAAAAACTTTCAAGCCACATTCATTATTAACATTCAATGATAGAACATCAAAATGGGAAGACATCCTTAGAAATCTCAATATCCTTTAACTGTCTGCATCCCTCAAGGTTAAAGCTGTACATTCAGCTATTTTTGTCAACACATAGCACTGGGAGTTTTTTTGCACAGAAATTTCATGTCAAAAAAAGGAATGAAAGGACCATTTTCATTGAGAAAAAAAGCATAAAAAGCAAAAGAAAAAGAAAAAAAAAACTTCCTTATAAAGTTTTGTGAAATTGTGGGGGTGAAACAATAGTATTGGTGGTGTTTCAGGTAGAGATTTCTGAAATCTGTGAAATACAGCATTATAGTAGGGCAGATTGTGGCAGAAAAAGGGGGAAGGGTTTTAAATCAGAAGAGGAGAGTTAAATTAGACAATGGAAAGAAATTCTTTACTGTAAGGGTGGTGAGACACTGGAATAGGTTTCCCAGAGAAGTTGTTGATGCCCCATCCCTGAATGTGTTCAAGGCCAGTTTGGATGGGGCTCTGAGCAACCTGGTCTAGTGAAGGGGGGTTGGAACCTTAGGGTCTCTTCCAACCCAGACCATTCTTGGTCCTATGATTCTGTGGTTCAATGATCCTATGTCAGAACACACTGATATAACCATTCACTCAGCATCCTAGCAAAGGTTTAGATTTCATCTTTTGTGCATTGAAATGTTCACTTTCCAGCTCAAACAAATGAAGGTTTTCAACAGAAAAATGGAATATCAAAGAAATTCTTATCTGTCATTGGTAGGTACCTGCTCTGGTTATGAAGTGCTGAATGTTACACTTGCAGATCAGCCTCAGAGTTCCTCTGCAGCCCCAAATAAGTCTCTGGAAGCAATAGATTCATTTGCCTAGATGAGGAACCTCCTGTGACATTGTGTTGTGGTTTAACCCCAGCCAGCAACCAAGCACCACACACAGCCATTCTTGCTCAATGACCCACCAGCACGATGGACTGGGCAGAGAATTGGAAGGCTAAAAGCTGGAAAACTCACAGGTGGAGAATAATTCAGTTGCATAGGGAATGCAGAAGCCACACATACAAACAAAAAACCCCAAAGAAGTCATTCCCAGCTTCCCATGGTGGGCAGGTGTTTCACATCTCCAGGACAGCAGGGCCCCCTCACGCCTCACAGTGACTTGGGAGGACAAATGCCATCACTCCAAATGTCCCCTCCTTCCTTCTTCTTGCACGCAGCTTGAAATACTGAGCAGGATGTCAGGTGGCCTGGAATATTCCTTTGGTCTGCTTGGGTTTCTCCCCAGCCTCCCATGCACTCCCAGCTTCCTCACCAGCTTGGCAGTAGGATAAAGCAGAAAAGGCCTTGGCTCTGTGTTTGCCCTGCTCAGCAGTAACAAAAACATCTCTGTGTTATCAACCCTGTGTTCAGCACAAACCCAAAACACAGCACCATACCTGACCCTGTGAAAAAAACTAACCCTACCCCATCCAAAACCAGCACATAGTGCTGTCATTATCCCAAGGACTTGCAGTCAAAAACATCCCATGAACCAATAGAATATCCTCAGGATACAGACACTGAAAAGAGCATCAAAAAGTGAAAACAATCATTAAAATGTCACAGACAAGAAAAACCAACCAGAAACCCAGAATCTGTTGAGCATAAAATATTGAAGTTCATGAAGGAAGAGATAAGGTCAAAGGCACAGAGAACTCTAAAAATAGATGTACCAATATTATTCTGAATTTCACTTGAGTTAGAAATAATTCTGAATAAAAACTTTAAGTAGTTTTTATGATCTTTTGAGAAGGCATGTGATTAGTAGTTAAGAATTCATTTTTATTTGGGTTGTACTGTCAGTTTGATTGCATAAAGAAAAATTTCAGCTAAGCAAAAGCCAAGATTTTTCACTTTACAATCAATAGAAGAGTGATGCATAATTAACCTTTGCATCTCCATGGAGTCTTTCAGGCCATGAGGACTATCCAGAATTACAGGTGATGACTCCCTTTTTCCTTTTATGTAGGGGAAATTAAAAGAAGACATCCTGACGTGTGAGCAACCAGCATCCATATTCTGGAACTCTGTAGCAAACCCACGTATTTCCATTTAGGGCATTGTTTTTTGTTTGGTTGATTTGGATGTGGTGGTGGTGTTGTTGTGGGGTTTTTGTTTGGCGGTTTCATTGTTTTTTATTGTTGTTTTGGTTTGGTTTTAGTTTTGGATTGTTGGTGGGTTTTTTATAACCTGTCAAAATCCCTGTGGAAAAGAAGGACCAGGGAACAGAAAGACTTTTGGTGACCTTTTTGACCACAACACTACAAACTCTGAGTATTTTAGTGAATGTAATTTTCTAATTTAACACTGCATACTTAAACTGTACTTGGAAATTCATAGCTAAGTTCAGTCCATCTGAGGCACACTTAAATTATACATTGTGTGGCGATGACATGTCCTTCTTGCCCAGTGTCCAACAAAGAGAACCAAAAATTTCTATGACCTGATTATGCCTTCCTAAACAGAAATTCATTTCTACAGCTTTGCAGCTAACAGTACTTGAGGAAATAAAGGACCACATATTATGTGTTGAGAAGAACTGAGAATATAAAACCTGTTTATGGTTAATGTGAACATCTCCACATATGACCTAAGTATTTAAATAACGCATTTTCTCAGCACTCTGAATGCCAAGATACCGTGACTTCACAAGGAAGTCAGAGCTGAAGCACAGTTTTTTGCCAGTTCAGAAAGTTTACAATTTTATAATTCTGTGCAACCAAATGTCAAAATCCCATTGCAAAATTATGTGATTCTTACATAACATAGGCATACAATAATGAGCAGAAGGAAGTGGAAGTGACAAAAGACAATCTTCTGTATTATTTATTGGGTGCACAAGATTCTGAACAGGAGAAATTGAACGTTTAGGACTGTGCTAAATACATAATCTCAAGCACTAGCTCAACTCCAAACATAAAATTTGACACGCCCTGTTTGTTAAAGTCCCTTGGGTGTTCTTTGAAGATGTGTCCACTGAACACTACCACTCTAGCAAACCTCTCCACTAAATTCCTGCTGCTGCTGAATTTAAAATGAACATGCTCTGGGATTAAGTGTCCCAGCATACTCCCCACAGACAGATCTAAGGTCAGCAAAAAAGCCTGCCAGAGATTCAGGTTCTCAGCAGGAGTCTTTTTAAAGGCAAGTAGTGTTTGTGGTAATGAGGAGGACACCTAGAGACTTACTTCTATCTAATTATGTTAAGATGTCCTCAGCCTTAATTGGAATTCTGCTGCCAGAAACATTCTAGACCACACACCTGGGAAAATGGTATTAAGCACCTGATACTCGAAGTGGAACAGGAAACAACAGCTCCGGAGAGATCAGAGGGAGGAAGGGAATGACCCCACTGCCGAGACTGATGCAGTGCAACGACCTGGAAGGCTCAAGCTGTGGAGGTGCTGACTACCACATATCCCACAAGGACTGTGCTTCACCATATTGTCCCCACTGCCCAGAAGCCTTGTCTTGAAGAATAGCAGCAGATTGCAGCCAGATGTCCAGGAAGAGGCTTGACTAACAGACTTTTCAGTCAGCTGTGTGAATTTTAGATTTTAATTCCAAATTACCTTCAGAGAAAGGAATACGCAGCAAATTTGGGCCAGCCTTTTCTTTAATATCTCTGGACAGGTCTCCTAGTTAAAGTTGGGAAAGGTCAGGTCAGCATGTGCCATCTAGAATGGCTTTCCTGAGGTGAATCTTGCACAAAGCTTCCTAAAGGCTTCAGAGAATACGCTGCCGACAGAGCAGAAACCTGATTGTTTAGAAAACTACTGTAGATGTTCTCCATCTCTTCTGACTCAAAAAAATGGCAGTAGTTTTTTTGAGAGTTCCCCATGAGTTCTAAAAACAAAACTTAAAAGCATTGTCACAAAATCTGAATTGGATTACTTATCCCTTATTCCTAGCTGGTTTTTTGTAATGATTGCTTCCACAGGATAATACCATGCTTTTTATACAACAATATTACAAGCTCCATTTTTGATATTTTTGTATTTGAGGGAGTTTTTCAATGGCTAAAAGCAGTCAAATTTATACCATGGGCAAGATGGCCAAGTAAAAATTTGGGCTTTTGGAAAACTAAGGGTCAAACACCTGCAAAACACTAAAGACTCCTATGAAATTGTCAGAATTCAGTGGTGAGAGAGAGAGAGATGTTTGTAAGGAGAAATGTCTTTTCCACAGTTCTTGGGCATGCATAGAGACCGTCTGACATAAAGACCAACTGATCTTCCAAATCTGGATAGGGTAAAAAATAAACCACACATGTGTCCGTGTTCTTCTTCAATAGTGTTAAAAAATGGAAACAGAGGTACTGTTTATGGTTAGACAACAATAAGTGTGTCATTTTAGACAGATTTTGATGTAAAAATACTGTAAAGTAGCTTTTGTCGTTCCCATGGACAAAACAAAACAAAAGAGCTTGGCTTTCATCTCATTGACCAACCATCAAAAATAGTTCCAGCTTTTTCTACCACATTCTAGTAGCATCCTCTTAGCAAGATGACAATCAGTTTTGCTCTCAGACAGGCTGTGGAGTTCTCCACTGAGATAGGATTTTCTAGGTGACAAAAGTGAAGTCTGTGTCATGGAATTCCCTAACAGAAAAGTGTGACAAAGGAAACAGGGAATTTGTCCAGTGGCAGAAACAGCCCTACAGGGTGTAGTCTTCAACACAGGCAGAATTTTGCCATAGTGTTCACCACTTTTAATGGACAGAAGGCAAATATTTCATTGCCCCTTCCCAGAAGTGCAACATATAAACATCCTTATGGTAGGAATCCCTGGTGTGCTCCTAATGTTTTTCTCTGCATCAGGAGGAAATCCCAGTCAGAGCCTCGTAGTACCTTGAGGCTGGATATAAAATTATGGCAGACACCCAACACAGGAGTACTTATCCATTGCACAGTGAACATTTGAGGTACAGGGCACATCTACTGAGTATTTAGCAGTGGTTAACTGTGTTCATAAAACATGGCACCCATCAAAAGAGGGACAAGCACCCTTGTCTAAATCAGAGTTTATTCATAACCAAGCTCAACACCAATATTACCAAGTGTCTCTAAAACTTCCAAGGAGTACAGATGAAAGTGTCCTGATATGAAAATCCAGCAAGAATTTATACATGTTTAAAAAATGATGATCTGAAGTTAAATCTGTTTTTCCATTCAGCCATCATCTAGAGGTGTTCTCTGACTTTATGAAATAGTCTCAGAAGAAAGGCTAGTGAATATTATTGGTAGATGTCAGGGAATTATTCTCTCCACAACATACAGAGGAGTAGAACACATATATTCTTTTCTGACTGCAGTGCAGGACTTGTGCACTGCTCTATTTGTACTTAGCACAGAGAGGGTAGCTTAGAAAGTCTGCTGTAGTGACTCATCATGAAGCTTTAATGGGGATGGATCCCTCTTAATGGCTGGATCTGGAGCTGCCTGATACACACTGACTGACCAAAAAAAAAAAAAACAACCCAATACTGTGCTGCCTGTACTCAAAGCAGAATTAGTTAGATCTTGCTTTAGTAAAAAGGCTGCAATGGTAAAGTTACTTTTGTTTACTCACTGAAGGAATGCTTAAGCTCTCAGTACCAGTTAATTTATTCCATATAATTTATTCTGAGAAACACTGATGGGTCATCTTCTCTGCACTTCTTACCAATAGCATGGATGCAATTAAATACTGATGTTTTTTTGCTTACTGTCAGGTTTGCTAAAGTAGCTTTGAGATTGAAGAGGTCTAGATACCAAAGCACAATCATATTTTGAGTGAGATCTGTATCCCTGCTTTCCTTTATCAAGGGCATCTCAAGGGTGATTGAGATCTTTGAGTCAGTGTCTACATCCACACCTCAGCATCTAAATGCATATTGTCGTTCTTTTGAGTCATCTTCAGAGCCTTTGCTTTCCAGACACAAACTAATCGTTCAAGTGCTTTGACCTCCATAAAATATGCTGGGACTCACTTATAGTTTTGTACAGAAACACTCATCTTGCATTTTCAGCAACAACTTATGGACCCCATGCAAGCTCACCTTTCTAAAATTAACTTGGAACATTTGGCTATTCACTGCAAAGTATAATTTAAAGGATTTGTGTAATATGAAAGCAGTAGCCTGAGCTCTTCCTGCACTTGTTATATGGACTGGGTGAAAGAACTCGTGGTGTATGAAGGACATACAAGTTGCTAAGACAATGATTTCCAATTATAAGCAGCAGAAAGATTTGTGTAATAGCAGGGTAATACAAAAGTAAATTCCACTTTCTGTTTTGCTTTTCAGCTATTTCAGAGCCATCATAAGAGATGTCCTAAATATTCAGAGACATCTCTTAAAGAAAAAAAAAAACATAATCCACTTCAGGGAAATTAAGATTTTCACTACAATGTAGCAAACATTTATAATATAAGGATTTAATGAATAATTATTAACTGTGATTAAGGGTAGCTGGGAATAATGCAATCTAATAATTATTATTCACAATGCTTTTCATCATGTTCTAAGCAGAAAACAATGAACTGCTTAAATAACATCCTTTCAACATACAACAAAACAGAAAAAAATTAAATGCCCTCAGAATTATGGTCAAACTAATAGTATATTCCTATAGGCAAACAGGGGAAAGCTTTTTTGAGAAAAACATGACACGAGAGTGAGTGTGTTGGTCTTGCTTCTGTATCAAGTGCACAATATTAACTGCAAATGCCTATTTGGAAACATAAAGCAGTATTTCTAAAAGGATTTGGAAGTCTTAAGTGATTAGAAAAATCATCTCTACTGCTCAAATAAATTTTCCTGATGAGGTATCATAGCAACAATATGCAACTTTTGTTCCACTAGGGAAAATACCGTGTTTCTGGTGAACAGCTTATATTTCACATTCCTTACATCTTATCACATTTTACATCCCGAAAGAAAATTTTAACACTTAGTCACCTAAAAAGCATAGATCTCACAGCTGGTTATATGATCACCCATAAGAGGGGCCAGTGGAAAGGTTTGCCTGCCTTGATTTGCACTGATGTACTGAAAAGGGTTGGTGGAGGTTTGTCACCATCCAGTCTCAGTGGACTTGGTGAGAATAGTTCCGCTGCCTTGTCTGAATCCAGCCCTGAGATTTTCTGTATTTTACCGCAAAATGTCCAGTGCTCGCTCTGACCCCAGGAGTCTGATCCCCCTTCCCTGCTCCCATACAGTTGGTGGGCCCATCAAACAGTAGCTTCTGGAAAACAGGAGAAATGGGAAGAGCTCAGCCAGAGAAGGAGCTGAACCCAGGCTGAACTCCATCTTCACGTGCTTCATTTTCCTAAGAAACATTTTCTCAAGTGCAAGATTTTTTTTTTCCTGACTAGGGAAACAGAGGAAATCCTGAAGGTAGGTGCTTAACCAGATGAATTTACCACAATCTGGGATTCTGCCCTGCTGCTCTTCTGAGTTGTGATCTGTTGGTGACAAAGTGCTCTGCACCTTGCCTGCGAGGGCAGCAGGGCAGCGGGAGCAACAGGATGGGTTAAATGGTTTATCCAGTGGTTAATGGGTTAAATGCTAAGGCTGAAATTTGTCCCAGCAGAGCGTGTTTTAGCACCAGTCTTAACAATGATTACTGTTTGGGGGCCTTATTTCTTTAAGCACTTGAGTTATAACTCCCAAATATTTGCTGTGTAGCTCCCACAGCTATGCTGTGTAGCACTTGTCTATACTTAGCAAAAGAGCACTTTGCCTTAAAAGAAAAAAAAATGTTTCACTTAATAATACATGCTTTATATTCACTAGTCAAAATGTCTTTCTTTAAGGTGTTCAAAGCACAAATGAGAATTCATGCTCAGTGATGTTTTATACAACAGCTTCCATTGATTAACCATGATTTATGATTGGTATTTTGTCTCTTTTTAACATTCAAAGTGAGTATTAGAAGCTTTGACTATGCTATAAATATAGGTACTATTTCATTAAGTAAGCTCAGGATCACCCCACGTGCATTTTTGTTAGGAGTAAGTTTATTGAAGAGAAAACCCATTTCCTTTTTTTTTTTTTTTAAATAAATAATCTTCACAATATAGAACAGCAGCACCAAGAAGGATGAAAGTGAACCTGTCATACCAGCAGGTTTGGACAAGATGGTTCTAACAAGTGCTTAAACAGTTTAATCTCTGTTTTTTTCCTGATCCCTGTGCTTTCATTCATAGCTGTAACTCAAGGATTATTATAATTAGGGTATTTATCTCTTTATGCTGTAGAGAGAAGAGAAAAAACTAAAAATAGGCATCCTTCAGAGAACTTTTCAGAAGCCTCATCCTGTCTTTTCTTCTTTTTTATTTGTTCATAGGGAACATTTCAATGGAATATTTGGGGTTATGACCCTATTTTACATGACTCACTCCAGTTCTGGTCTTCTGCACCAACTTTCTAGTTATGCACCAACTTTCTCAGCTATTTAGTAAAATAATAACTACACAGGAAAAATTAGTTTCCTAAATTTCATACCCAGAAATATACAGTATATTTTTAAAATTCTGCACCATTCTAGTCCATTGAATTGCAGGCTATGAACAATATTTAAATTCAAAATAGATGCTTGCAATCAGATTAAAGTGTTCATTAATGCTTCAAGCTGATCGTTGTAAAGACAATTTTCACTGATTTCTACATAAAGAAGCTTATTCTTCTCAGTAGGTTTCTAATTTGACCACTAAATTCCTTATATATATTACTAAATGAGACCTTAAACATGAGGAAATGAGTTAAAATTTTAATGATTTTGCTTCATTATCTTAGTTCTAGATGTTATTAAATCCTTATTGCAATCCCAGAGAAACAAAGTTTATTAAATATTGTGTTATTTGTCTTCCCTATTATCTATGGGAAGGGTTCTCCTTTATTTTCCTAGTTCTTCACCTTATTGCTATAGAGGCCAAGTTGGTATAACTAATTTTAATTTATGGACACATACTAGAGCTTTTTTCCCTGAATAGAAAGCTATGAGACCCATACATTGATTTGGTTCAAAAACAGCTTCTAAAAGCTGAAGTTGATACCATCTTCCCAAAAGGACTGGTATGTGCTTTGTTGCCTAATGGATTTAGAATAAGAATTTCAATAGTTGAAAATCCTGTAGAAGTCAGATAAATGGCAGAATTACGATTTACAGGTCAGGTTACTCAGAAAGATACAAGGTGAATGTAACAGTCAAGAGTGGTCATTATTTAATACAACAGGTACAGGAAGAAAGCATATTTTATCATCTCTTATGATGAGCAGAAACAAAGACTAAAAGAGATGAAATTACTTACCCAGGGGGTCTGTAGTACAGTGAAGAATTATACAAAATCACTGCAATTCTACCCAAAAACCTTAAGCATAAATTAGAATTTTTATTCTTCTTGTTTATGCATCCATTAGTTGGTATTTAAGGTCTCAAAATTCTTATCCTGTGTGTTTCTAAGCATATAATATTACTTTGATTCAGCTGCTACAAATGTCCTACTTAAGAAGATTTTAGAGGATTACTAGGGTACCCGTAGGAAAAATAAATAGGATTTAAAAAATATAATATTGAGAACTTGAATATGAATAGCTTTTTAGTATTCCTTCAAAGTGTTCCTTTGTGAAATCAGAAAGTATAAAACCACTATCCCACTAAAAGTGATTGAGTTGTACAAAGCCATGGATAATATATATGCTGGCATAGAACATAAAATGTATAAATATTAAGAAGTTATTTATTAAAACCTGAGTTGATAGGAAATGGGCTGAAGAGAACATCCAAGAATCCTATGTTATGCAAGAGAAGCCAGACCTAACAAGTAGTACAGCCATTTCTCATTATTTCTGCTTAACAAACTGTGATTGTTAAATCAAATTTGCCTTTTAATCTAAAAAGTATAATTCATTTAACAAAACTATTTTAGAAATGTATTTTTAAAAAATCCACAAACTTGAAACATTAGATTGGTATTTCTGGGCATTCTAAGGAAATCTGCATCTACAGTCAAAACAAGGTTTCAATGCATTCTTTAAAGTTTTGGCAATTGCCATGCACTGAGCTAAGTAGGCTCTTGTTGCAGAAACATCCATATATTTATGGCATCCATATTAAAATATTGTCTTTTTAATTAAATAGGTAAAATTAAATATCAGCCTATACATATGTTATAGAAATAAATCAAGGATTTCCCTTGAAGTATCTGAAGATACATGTAATTCACCATAAGAAAATACCTGTGGGAAGACATGGATGGCAAACTTTTTCATAGGTCAGTCTTTTCCACAGATCAGTATCAGCTTTTGATATCCTCAAGCTGAACCCTGAAATTGAGGGGTTTGTTCCCATTTAAAAACCCAGACGTTATTCTGGAATATTCTGTCTTGACTGTGGAGGACAATTTGAAGTTTGACACTGTTACACACAGAGTGGTCTCCTCTCTGACATGAAGGAGGAATTAAATAAAACCATTAGGTCAGTTTATGTATTTGCACATAATAAAGTAATGCTCAAATAATCTACAAGCAAGATTCATGATAGAATATTGCTAGGTAATGCCTGGTTTGAGATGCCTCCCTGCAACTCTTCCTACTGACCAGAAAACTTTGCATCAGAAAGCTTTCCATCAGAAAGTTGGAAAGGATGGACATCAGCAATAATTCACCATAAAAAATAGCAGTTTTCTATATAAGCACCTGTAAAGGCTGGAACTGAATTTTAGCGTATTGCTTAGATGCATTGAGTGAGCTTGATCTTGGATGAAGATTATTGCTTCTCTATGTCAAATAAAACAGGGATGAAAATACACAACTATTCCCATTCATGGAGTACAAATATACTACCTGAGTCTGAATAAATGATTCCACTCAGATTGTCAGATAACTGAAATATTTCCATCCTTTCCTTGAAATATATTTCAAGGATGTACCTCATTCTGTATATTTGTCATATTTCAATGTCCCAGTGAAAAAGTACCTTTAAGACTTTATAAATGCTGAAGCAGTTTCAGATACAGTATTGACAGATTTCTACTGAACATAAAAATGCACAATGAAATATTATTTCCTATTTCTAAATATTAGAAATTAGAATTATGAGTATTCTGATTGATCTAGGAGATTTCTTTTTATTGTCATGTACACAAAAATGGAAGTGCTTTCCTATCAGAATCAGTTCTTTTCAGTTGACAAAGTATAAAGCAATACTGGTAGTACTATAAAATATACATGTCAAGCAGTAAAAATTATGAAAATGTTGAATATTGGACATCATACATAAGCAACTTTATACCTGATTTGAACATGGTCATGAGTGCAGCTGCATATTTATGCTTTATAGCCTTTATTTGCCTCATCATCCATGTGAACAAACAACTGATTTGGGTCATCTACTTGTATATGTGCCCAATTTCCTAGATAAACAGAATCGATGCATGTGCAAAACAAACACTTGTTTTCACTTTCCTCACTTGCAGCTTCAGATTATGATCTTTAGAGAGATCATCAATATACATGAACTATTTTTGTCTTAATTTCAGATAATGATGGAAAGGGTTTCAAATTCTATATGGAAATACTGGTTTCTTAGTAGGAAATAAACTTTCTAGACATGCAAACCTTCTAAAGCTAACTTGGTATCAGCACTGTTTAATTACACATGTGCACACAAAGAGACTCTCTGAAAGACACAAAATGCATCTTCATTTGGCTTGTCAAATGAAAAGTGGGAACATTCTCAAGGGAACAAGAAAAACTGTGTCAGGTATTATGTGCTCTGACTTTCATCTCAAAGGATAAATATTTGTGATACAGTAAACAAGAAGTAAAGGTTAATAAAGTGAATACGAGAAGGCTAAAGAAATGCTGTGTCTCTTAAATTTAATAGAATTAACTTTTGTTTCAAGACAACTGCTAGAAGAAGAAGAATAAAAAAAGAAATCCTTATATGGTCTGTGTGGAACATGGAGATGTTTTGCAGAGTTTGTCTTCAAGGGCTGATACATCTATATCTGAGAATCTAATTCTGTGTTACCTTGTGGTTTTATGTTTCCATGCTTTTTTTTTTCCTATCATTGGTAACTTTTCCAATTTTTAAGGGTCTGGCAATTAATGGAAAACCAGATTATTAGAGTTGATATTCTCATGAATGTCACATTTCTTTGAAATCCTTGGGTAAAATCTAGAAACAAAATCTACCTTTTTCTCTAGAATAGTTGAAGATTCAGGACTACACAATAACAAAGCAATACAGTTGTATTTTCATATTTCATAAGGGAAAGGAACAAAATAAAAGGAAACAAATAAAAAATATCTGAATGGAGACAATTAATTCTGCACAACAACTATCATTAGACTAATCAAATATTAATGTATATGCTCTCTCTAATATAGTAAAACCATTTCAAAGGCAATGTGATGGCCCCTCATGACAGTGTTACAGAGTTGGTGGATGAAAGAGTGACAGACCTTCTCTGGATTTGTGCAAGTTGTTTGACACTGTCCCACACAACATCTTTGTATCTACTGGAGAAATGTGGATTCGCCAGATGGAGGATGAGGTGGATGAGGAATTGGCTGGATGTCACACTCAAAGGATTGTGATCAGTGGCTCAGTGTCCAAGCAGAGACCAGTGACAAATGGTATGCTCAGGTTCAGTACTGGGACTGGCACAGTTCAGCACCTTTTTTGCCCCAGGGGCAGTGGGATTGAGGGCAAGTTTGTCACTGAAACTGAGCTGTGTGGGGCAGTCAACACACTGCAGGGAAGGGATGTCACACAGAGAGACCTTGAAACTCTTGGCAGGTGGATCTGTGCAAACCTCATGGAGTTTAGTGAAGTGCAAGGTCCTACACCTTGGCCGGGGCAATCCCAAGCACAGAATCAGTCTCAGTGGGGAATGAATAGAAAGGAAGCCTGAGGAGAAGCACTCGGGGTTGTTGTAGGATGAGGAGCTTGACATGACTTGGCAACTCTGTGCACTTGCAGCACAGAAAGCCAACTGCATCCTGGGCTGCATCCAAAGAAGTGGCCAGCAGTGAGAGGGAGATTAACCTGCCTCTGTCCGTGTGTGATCCTACCTGGAGAGCTGTGTCCAACTGTCCTGAGATCCCAACACAGGGAGGACATGGACCTGTTGGAGTGAGTCCATTAGAGGTCCACAGAGTTGATCAGAGGGCTGGAGCACAGAGACAGGCTTTCCTACAGAGACAGGCTGAGAGAGTTGGGGTTGTTCAGTCTGGAAAAGAGAAGATTCCAGAAGACCTTAGGGCACATTCCAGTATCTGGAGAGGGCTACTAGGGATCTGTACAGGGACTTTTTGCAAGGGCATGTAGTGGCAGGACTAGGGGGCATGGCTTTGAACTGAAGGAGGGTCAGTTTTATGGTAGAAAAATGGTAGAAATATTTACTGTGAGTGTGGTGAGGCACTGGTGGGCAGGCACCTGGTGGGCAGGTCATAGTGGGCTGCATTCTGCAGATCAAAATGGATTTTCCGTAGGAGGGATGCTTGAAAACACTTATTCCAACAAATATATGAGGGTCTTTATCTTAAGCTTTGCAAAGGAGCTCAGAACAGCATGCCCAGTTTTTAGTTTGTATCTTCTAGTGTATGGGGAAAGTGACTATATAAAATATATAGTATTGGACAAAGAAAGCACTTTCATATTTCAACAGAAAGGAGACATTTGAATAGAAGCTCTGCCTCGTCTTTGCAGCCATTTTTCTCTGCTGTCCTACACACAGTTACCTTAGTTCCCTTACCATTACTATCATAGATGGACGCTATGACTCCAGTAGAAGTTGGGGCAGTAATGATGCAGTCTTAAGCAGCCCAAATTTAGTACCAGTGTTGATAGGTACGAAGACTAATGAGTAATACATCACCAGTTCTAGAGAAGAAAGTCAGAAAGGTATTTGTAAGAGTGAAAAACTGTGACAACCTTGCGGAAGACACTGCAGTATTGTGAGTGCCCTGCTCAGTAACCTGTGGTGCCAGAAATAAATAGTCTAAATGTGTTCACTGATTCCCTCAATACATTGAGCAGATGCCTGGTCAGTCTTGGAGGGAAAACTTCAAGCATAAAAATAAGCAGACAGTATTTCTTTGTGAATGCCATAGAGGTATGAAGTTAAGCAATCATGGATTGCTCCTGCTGCAGAGGGTGAGAGCATACAGCTGCTGTCTGCTCTGCAAAGGCCTGAAGATTCTCTCTATGGATGCTCTTTCAGTGAAAGCAAGAAGGAAATAATCAGCTGGGTAATGGCTAACACACTCAGCAGACAAGATAATGGCAGAGTTCAAAGAGGACAGCAGTAAAGCAGTTGCATAAGCCAAAGACTGTGACTGTGACTGAAAATGGTGAGCTGTGAAAGCTCCTTACTGTAAGAAAAAGACATTGCATTTTGTGTTAGATGAAAATTGGAAATTTGCTTTTCATCTTGGGAAAGAGATGTATGGGGTAAATGGTCTCTGTTAATATGAGAAATTCAGGGGTTTTTTATATACTTATTTTTGGATAGGACTTCAAGAAGATTACCTATGACTTGATAGGCAGCATGTTAGAATATTTAACTATTCCGTAAGTGAGGACTATATGTGAAGTCTTTAAGTTAGAAAGTTCTTCATCTTTCTGAGAAAAAAAAAAGAAAAATAGGTTTAAAAATCAAAACCTCTGAGTTATATTAAGAATATTTCAAAGGCACTCAATTTTGACTCATTAATCTGTAAGTCTGAGATCAGAAGTGATCACAGATCCTGCACTTCAGTTACTATATCCTTTGTTTCACTGGGTGCTTCAGTTTTAGAGAGTATGTGGAATTTAGCCCACCTAATTTTAGCCTTCAGAAAGAACAGTGCCTTTCTGTAAGCCTGCTGTCTTGAACCCTCCCCAGTCAATGGAATGAGAAGGGCACCTCACTAAGGTCGTAATAAATCAGGAAGAATATCTAAAACAGATGGAATAAACATGTTAAACAGATGGAATATGCTGCGTGTACACAGTACGTGTTTTTCCTCCTTCACCTTCTTCTCCTTGCTTTGTAAGGTATACTGGAGACAGCTCAGAGGATAGACCTACTAGCTTTGTGCCACAATTAAGCGAAATACTTCTGCCTGTCAGTAACTAGCATTCACACTGCCTTCAGTGTGCCACGACAAGCTGTATTAACAAGAAAAACATCTTTGGGCTCTGCAAATACTTTACAGCTTCATCTGGCAGCCAGTTGGCCATGTCAGTTCTGGGTCAGGTTATGTAACCTGCCGTCTGCAGCGCTCTCCTTTTCCGACAAGCGCCAGAAGCAGACAGCCCCGACACCCTGGTGATCCACGCCAGGGCAGCCACGGCTGCAGGAAACCATCACCGTCATTAAACTCACACCAGGTGTTCCAAACAAGAGGGGCAAATGTTTTCCTCTCCTTCTGTGTTTAAAGAAAAAGGTAGCACGCTGTTGTGTGGAGTGCGGGTTTTGTGCGATTCCAAAAACATCCTAAAACCAGAGCACGGATCGCACCTTGTCCCCTGTGGCACAAAGAGGGACGTGACAATCTCTCTGTGTGCTGTGTCTGAAAACACTAATGCTCAGAAAAATTCCTCTGAATCGCCACTACAATAATTCTTTTAGCTGTAAATTCCGCACTAGAAAAATTGCTTTTAAACAGCCCATTGAATTCTAGTCTCTACTTGAATGCTGATCTCTTGGTTTGGACACTAAAACAAGTTTTCATAATTTAAAATTTTTTTTTCCCCAACTGACAATCACCCTTGTCAGAAATTTTCCTTACAGAAAATTTTTCTTACACAGAATCTTCCAGATTTTTTCCTAAGTTGAATGAATGAAAATGGTCATGCAAGCATTTTTTAAGTTACAGCAGCAATTTTCTCAAGAACGTATTTTAAAAATATAAAAGGAAAATAGATTTTTGCTCTCAGCTTTTGAAATCTTTAGTGCACAGTGAGATAAACAAAGGGAAATGTTGTGAAAACAGGATTTAAGCTGAAACCAATGGCTCTTTAAATTGCATTAGTAGTCTTAAAATTTATAGCTTGGAAAGTTTTCATTGCATGACTGAAGAAATATGATGTTGTATCTATGAGAATTGATAAAAGAGAAATTCCTGCCACTTTGGGATGGAGCTGAATAAAATTTATAACAGTTGTAGCAAGTAAACTACTGTTGGCTGTGGTGGAAAATGGGATAAATACTGACTTACTGCAAAATCAGTATGGGAACATGAACAGTATTTTTACTTAAAAAACACTTTCAAAAATCAGGATGAAAAGAGACTAGCAATGGAGGCATATATATCCATGTGTCCACTCCCAGTCTATGATCTTATTCTTCAGATATGTAGTTTATTAATTGAACTACTTGGAAACACAGAGATTACTTTTTCTTTTTTGTGCTTTCTTTCTTTGTCTTGTAATTTTATAAGTTAAGTGGTAACTTTGTGTGGAGCCCTCTGCAGAATCATCATTAATATGATGAGAGGCTTTCATAGTAGCAAAATAAATACTGTACTGATTCCTTTTGAACAAGTCATTATATAAAATCTGCAAAAAATACTACTTACAATTGTGATACTCTCCTTAAAGAAAAAATCCTAAATGTGTAAGACAGGCAGAATAACTGCTTTAATGACTGTCTCTTCCTATGTGCTTCAGTACCTTCAGACATACCTGGCTAACAGCACTAAAAAAAAAAGAGACAAACTAAAAAGCCCCACAAATAAAAAAAAACAAAAACTGTGTTTTGCCAAAGATGCATTCTTAAAAAAAATGTAGCTGTCATTTCTGTGAATGCTGGCCATATGTTTGCATGAAGTCCTTTTGCAGGCTCATTAGCTATATGAATTAAAAGAAAAAACACTAACTATATATTTAAATTTTTGGTTCATTTTTTATGGTTCTGTGAAGTTAACAGATGGACTTTAGCAATGGAAACTGGATTTCCATTTTCTGAATGAAGTAGATTTATCTACGATAGGTTTTAGCTTTAGTCAGATGAGCATGCTGATTATATAAAAAATGGCATTAAAATTTTGCAACATTTGAATGTGGGAAACAAGAGATTTAGAGCAGAAAAAGATGTAAAATAAATGGTCTTGCAGAGATGGGCATAACCATGCTATAAATTAGCTGAAATTTGACTGAGTACATCCTATTATAATTTAATGGTCTTGTTTAGCTATTATAACATCCCATTTTCAAACAGCAGTTACCTTTCCTAACGGGCAGAAAGAATGGCCAGGCAGGAGAGCCAGCAGCTTGATTGAAAAGATAAGGGTTGCAAAGATAAGCAAGTTCAGAAAGTATGAAGAGACAGTATAAAATCAGAGAGATCATACAATATTTATTCCTCAGAGCCTTTTCTAGGTACCCTTGTGTGGTGCTTATGCTTTCCTAATCTAGGGATGTCTTCTTTCTTTTTAGATTTCATATTGTAGTTCTTTTTTGTTGGTTTTTTTTTTTCAATTTATGGCTAACTAATGGCTTAATTTGATGCCCATCCTCCTCTTTTAAAGTACATTGTTATTTCTCTTCTCCATCCTTTTGATCTTCTCAAAATAAAGCTCTGTTATTTCTTTGTTATTAACTTCCAGAATGAAGATTTCTTGTCTATTTAATTGTTTCTTGTGAGGGGAAAAAAAAAAGTTTTACACCTGTGATGATGGTTATTGCTCTTTCCTAACCCTTTTTAATGATGCATTAATGATGTCACTTTTTGTGACAGGGGATGACCAGAACAGCACACAGGACTCAGTGGGACCAACATGATTTGTACAGAGGTGTAGTGTAGAATTGTGCTCCTCTCCATTACTTTCCTTCTGCTTTTTTGCCCTTTCCTGACTGCTGCTCTTAGGTTTTAATAGAACTGTGTGTCACAACTTCTCAGATTGCCTTGCAGGAAGAATTAGGATTTTTTTTCCCACATGACTTACTTAAAGTTTATCTATACATCACCCACTTTATTAATTTTACTGCGTGAGTTTCTTCAGCAGCTCTTCAGTTTGCTTTTGTTTTTACTTCTCAGTATATCTTCAATAATGCCACTTCATTGGTCATCCCCTTTTACAGGGGAGTTACAGTCATAATGAACACAAGTGATCCTGGCAAGGAGATCCATGGGTTTTTACTAATTACTTACACCACTATGAATACTACCTATTCTGGTTTTGGTTTTTGTGTTTCAACAGGTACAGACACTCCTTCTTGTTCAGTAGTTTACTACTCTTTCATTGGAGACTTGGCTGAGTACTTTGAATGCTAAGAGTGTTACCAGTATTGCAGCTTGTTTGCACATTTAATTCTTTCAAAGACCTGCAACTGATCCATAAGGCCTGACTTCACTTTACAAAATGGAATTCCCTTACTCTGTGATGCTTACCAAGAGTACTTGTTTATCCATTTTTAGGAAAAGCGGGTCATAATATTCCTAACAATAAACTGACTCATAGAATGAATCATAGAATGAGCAGTAAATTCTATGGTTCTATGATTCACAGGTTTTTCAAGTTTTTTCAGTCTCAACAAAGACCATTGCGTAGCTTCCAAGGATGTCCCTTGAATCCTTTTTAAAAATTGCAGTCACATTTGCCACAAAGCAAACTGCAGATACCAAGGCAATTTGAACTGGTCTGTTTACACTTGAGTAAGGAGTATGCTTTTTTTCATCCATGCAATGGTCTAAATTTTTGAGGTCAGTACTACTCTGCTCTTGTTACTTGCAACTCTCAAATATATTAGGTGGTGTACCCATATCACTTCTGCCAGTACTGAAATTTGAGACAGAACAGAGAGCTTCTGGTTGGGAATGACTTTAATATCATCCACCAGAATTAAAAATGCAGACTGCCATTTATGCTTCCTGTCATAATAATTCTGTTCTTTGATAATTTATTTAACTGGAGATTTCCACTTCTGGCTTCTGCTATCATTGGAAAAGATTTATTTGTGAAATTTTTTTTTGCCACGGCCTCTCTGGAATTTTGAGTGAAACACATCACATGTTTTCCAAAAGCAAGGGAGGATTGGAGTTTATTCTGTGTTTCCTCAGAACCTACATTTCCATTCCTGAGTCTTGATATAGATACTTGCTTAATAGTTATATTTACACACACCACACTATACACTAAGACTAAAATTGCAAAATATCATTACTTGTTGGAACTTGATATTCTTTAGGTCTTCAATACCTCCAGTGATGACAGTTCATCTCATTTCATGTAGTCATAAATAAGGTGTGTCTTAAAACATAAAGGAAAATAACTAAAGACAATACATCAGTGTGTAAAACCAATATTCACAAATATATTTTTTAAAAAACAGCATAAATATCTTATCTGGGAGAATCTATAAGAAAGTGGTTTTTTTATTTTGTTTTGTATTTTCTGAACATGTTTCATTGGCAGTATTTGGCAGCACAGGGACAGGACAGGTTTTACAAGGCAGAAAGATTAAATGGAGATGGAAGTTCCCATGAACTGAAATACCTGAAAAACAAATAACTACTGGAGTTTAACCCCAGCTGTTAACTAAGCACCACACACAGCCACTCAGTCACTGTCCCCGTGGTGGCTTTGGGAGAGACAATCAGAAGGGTAAAAGCTGAAAAACTTGTGGGTTGAGATAAAGAGAGTTTAACTGGGGACACAAAAACTACACACACACAAGGAAAGCAAAACAATGAATTAATTCAGCACTTCCCATGGGCAGGCAGGTGTCCAGCCATCTCCAGCACAGCAGGGCCCCACCAGGTATAATGGTGACTTGGATAGACAAGCACCAACACACCAAATGTCCTTCCCCTTCCTTGCTCTTCCCCCAGGTTTTATAGGCTGAGCATGAGCTCATGTGTTTTGGGACATCCCTTTGGTTAACTGGGGTCAGCTGTCCTGGCTGTGTCCCCTCACAGTTCCTCATGCACCCCCAGCTCACGTACAGTGGGATGATGTGAGAGATGAAAAAGGCCTTGGCTTTGTGTAAAGGCTGCTCAGCAACAACCAAAACATCCCTGTTATCAGCGCTGTTTCCAACACAAACCCAAAACAGCCCCATATTGTTACTGTGACAAAAATTAACTGTATCCCAACCAAAACCAGCACATGAGAACAGCTTGTGCTCTTATTGACTTTGGCTTAATGCACTAACCCTATTTTAACCAATATGGTGTCACAAAACTAATTAAAATAAGTACTTTGGTAATATTTGCTAATTCCAATATGTGCGATTTGGGAGACAATTGCACTTAGGAAGCCTACTCGGAATTGAGGAGTTTGGAATTGGTTGAAGGTCCAAAAGAATGAACAAAAGCACAAAAACCACAGAAAACTTTTGGGAGATGGCAGTTAAGAATTAAAACTAAAGGCAGAAGATAATTATTGAAAATTGCAAAGGCAGTAATTATGGGTTGTTTGTGCAACCATATAATAGTAAAAACAATCTCTTTCTTTGCATATAATTTTATCACCATGGCTTGAATACTGACATCCCTTTTGGAATCACTATTACCTATTTTTAAAAAAAGTACAAAACCAATGAAATTAATAACAAAGAAATCAGAGGCTATGGATGTCTAAGCAAAGTGAAATTGTGAGAGCTGTAAAAATGAGCACCTGATGCATTAGTGAAAGCGAATATTGGTAGAAGAGTAGATTTAACAAAAACGATGGCTTGCCATGTTATGTATACCTTTCTATGATTTATCTCTCAGGCTTTAAAACTGGGTGAGTGTACAGCATTCCAGTGGATTGTCATTCATTCTTTCATAAAAGAACCACATGTAACTAATGTGATACACCTTAAAAAGCCATTAAAAATGGGAATGGCCTGAAGTCCACTATAGTGCAGGTTACTTTTGCATTTTGCATAACAATACAGCAAAGAGCAACTTTTAAATCTTAAAGAATCTTTCCATTTATCCTAAACTGATAAACTACAAGAGCACAATTCTGATCAGACGTTAGCTTTGTGAAAACGTGCTCTAATGAAAATTAGGTACTTGGCTGGGTTAAACATTTTACAAGCTCTTATAGAGCAAACTCCCATGTAAAGTTGACTTGGCAGTTTACCAGAAGTATTCCTTGTTTTATTGCATCCTATATAATGTTTTTTCTGCATTAGAGCCTTGGCTGTATCCCAGTGAAATTGATTCCAGTCTGCAATAAAGCAAAAATTTTATGAGTGTTCATAGTAAGTACAGTTTTGTATCTGATCACTTTTGAAATAACTGAAGCTTTGGGATTGCCATTTTGAAAATTCTGGAGCTTAATTGCTGGAATCAGGGCTTTCAGTCTAATACTTAGACTTAAAATGAAAATGACTTAATTTTCTGAAGAACTAAACACCACCAAATCTGTGAGCACATCATTTAGGCAGTAGTGGCTAAAAAACCAGAAATCAAGGCATCATTAGGCATTTAGTTATTGCATATTACTTTAGACACAAAAAAAAGTTCTTATGAAGATGAAGAATTGCATACTATACATAAAATGCATAGAAATATATATCTACACTTAAACTATGCAGATGAAATCTCAGCTTCTACTAAGCCAGCACTAAAATCTTGTCAATTGTTACACAGCTAAGAGTTCATGTATGGCAATGCAGCATCAAGTATTTTGACACAATAAGGATGCATTTCAAAGAGACTGGCATTTTAAGGGGACCAAGTATTGCAAACTATTGCAAACTCTGCAAGTGCAGAGGTAATCAGAGGAAATAATGATACAGCTCTATATAAATGCAGAAAAGATGAGCAAAACTAATTGTACCTTTGCAGCAAATCCATTGCTTCTTGAACAATACCTGTCAAAAACAGATGTATCCTATTTTTTCATCATTATACAAAAATAATTAAGATTTTTTTAAAAAATCAATCATCTAGGATACTAATTAAAAAATTTATCATGTCTAGAAACAACTGCCGCAGTATATCCACAAGCAAAAGGAAGAGCTCTCTTCAATCTACTAATTCAAATAATGTTATCTGTAACTGTCAATGCTTCAAGAAATTGAGGTCAGCTTCTAGACCTGCTCTGTAGCACAGGGAGGAACTACAAAGGAGAAGTCTTTCCAAGTAGTCTCACTAAAGCCACTGTTCCCACTGCACTCACAAATATAGACTGTAAATGGCACTGTACAGCTCTAAAAAGCCTCTAAAAAGCAGGAAGAACAGACAGAAACTACATTTCAGATCTATGTTCCTCCATAACAGCTATGAATCTACAAGTTAGTCTGGGTCTACCTTAAACCCAGCTTCAACTGGCTTATAGAAAGCCATGCCCTCACTCTTTCAGGGCTCATATTTCATTATTCCTTTCACAGTATTGGAGTTCTGGAACAGGTAGAATTCCAAAGGAACCATAACTTTTCTGCAATAAAGAACTTTACCACAATTAATTTCTGAAACTTGATCAGTCTTGAGTCTCAAGAAGTTTTTGCCACTTTTTTATTTCTTTCTTCGTCGTGTTGCTCCATAGAAAAGCACTCCTAATTGTCATGTCCCCATTCTGGGTGAACATGAATTCCAAAGAACTTTACATATGAGACTAAGTAATCTCCTATGCCATGATTGTCGAGCCCATACCGTATCAATAATCCCACATCTACGTCATAAATGTAACACAGATAAAAAAACCAGATTTTTTATGCTCCTGAGATAAAAGCCCTTGGAACTTCAAAGTGAGTACACATTTTATTACATTCACTGGGAGCACACTACAAGGATTAAAACAGAATCAGAAGACACATACTGCATAAAAATCAGTAAATAAGTCTGAGCCTTCTCTGAGCAGGAGCATTGATCTAGGTAATCTCTTGCATCTCCCCTAACTTCAGTGAATCTGTGGTAACAAATGGATTATTTTCAGACTGTCTGCCATGCCCATCTTACTGCTAGGGAAAGTTTTGTGTGTGTGTAGAGGTTACTATAGCACATCTCACCAAACAAGGGCACCAACACTGACATGGTCTGGGTTTGGGACCAGGAACAGGTAAGTGTGGGAAGAAGGGAGAAGTACACACACTCTTTTGTGCTGCTTCTGTGGAGGTGGAGGAGGAGTTCTGAATTACTCCATGGAGGTGTGTGACAAGATCCTTTTATGCAGGCTGAGGAAACAGAGAAATGGGCTTTAGGGAACTACTTACAGACAGAGCTGAGCTGGTGTCTTTGAAATTGTTCAAAAATACACCAAACAAAATGAGACACTGTCACTATGAAAAGTCTACTTTTAAAACAGTGGGCTGAAAATCACAGAAGTATCTTTCAAATATATCCAGTTTCTTTTGTTATCTAATTTAATGAAGATAGGACTACCAATGCCATCCTTTTGAATTTCTTTCTGTGCACTTCATCTCCGTCATGACACATAAATCACAAAGTGTCTTCAAGCCATGGCACATCCAGTTTAACGAGGCATTGCTCTTGAGTAGAGAGAATACTCAGTGAAAATCAAATAAAGAGATTTACCAACAAAAGTTTAGGAAGTGTATGACTTTCAGTAGTCAAAATACAAGCCTATAAAACAAACAGCATTATGAATAACATTCTATTTCCAAAAGCAATTTGGACATATTCCTTAAGTCAACTTTTCAGCTGAAGGAGAAGTTGCATTTAAGCATGGCTAGAAATATGTTATTAAGTTCCACTTGTATGTTGAACTACTGAGTATACTGAGTATATACGGACTCAGGCATGCAAATGGCAAGTAACTTAAAATCATGCATGGTTTAGAGGCTACTTTATCTTGGAAAAGTATTAATTGTGGTCCTGCATATCAATATTTTTAAGTCTGAACTCTAGAAAACTATCTTTCTCTCTTGCCTACAAATAACACTGTAAACCTCAGATGTCTCATCTTTGAGCGGTGCCCTTAACCCAAGCCTTGTGAGGTACCTTAACCCAAGTCAGAAGGCCCCTGGAGGCAGAATTCCATTCCCTATCTCTAAATCCCTCTCTAGACATGACAGGCTAGACAGGACTTTGTCAGAAGCTCAGAAAGACCCCAACAAACATTGGTGCATATTGTGTGGAGAGTCTGACTAAGCTGCATTAGGAAGAGCTCCTCCAGATTATCATTCCCTTCAAAAGCCTTAGCAGTTTTACTCAATAGTTGAGAGAAGAAGAGAGAAGTTTTGGATGAGGTCAGTAACTCAATTACAGCCAAATCCTGGAGTAATTCACTAGACCATCTGAAACCATTACTCTTGATTTCATATGCTAGATCACAGTTTAAACTAAAGGTGTCACAAACCCTCAGTTCTCACTAGTGACTCCCTTATTTTTTCTCTAGAAGTAGCAGTGTATTAGATGCTAAACACATACAAGAGCACTAGGGAGGCAAGATTACAAGAAAATTAGTTTGTTTTAAAATGGGGACACCTGCAAGGCAGCATATTCTTATTTTTGTTTCGATGGTGATAAACCAGAGAGGAAAAAATGAAAACAAGAGAAGAACCTGGTCTCTTTAAAGAGTTCTTATGTGATCTTGAAGAAAGTTGATTTAGTCAAATGTTGCTTGATACCTAGCTTAAATGCAGCCACCTCACAGTAAAAATGACCTGATTTCAAAAGATGATGAATTGTAATCAGCCATGGCAAAAGATGGTAAAAGGAACTTACAGATTTTGTGTCAGTGAAGTTTGCTAATAACAGCTTAAGTAAATGCTTGTAGAGAGAGATCTAGACATCTCAAACCTAGCTTTGGAACAGAAGGGGATGAGCACTCTAGGTCCAAGAGCATTTTTAAAGATTTATTTAAGCATCTTGACCTTAAAAATAAATATATCTAGATATGTGTGTATATATGTATACATGCATATGTATATATATGGTTTGAAAGAGAAAGAAATTTTGTTACCTAAACTAAGACTTAATACAGAATATACACTGGAAGTAAAGCATGAACATTTTTACAACTTCAATGGCTTCATGAGTTTCTCATAATGTACACACAAATAGAATGAATGCTTACATGAGGTACAGAATTAAGAAGTCTGGCCTACATTGTAGGATGAATTAATAAAATTCATGCTAAATCCCATCTTCTGGAAATATTTTAAACTTTTTTTCTACAAATATTCTGGTTTTTAAGTGTGGAAATTTTAGTGCAATTTCATAAGATGCTACCTTGGAGAATTTGAAACATGGGTAATGCAAAATGCTATTTTCTTAAAAGATATACCAAACAAACCTGCTAAAAATACTTCAAAGAAAAACTGGTATACTGGGTCTGTCTCTGACAGACTTGCCACTGCAAAATGCATGACAGATCCTGGAGTGGTGACAAATGAATATTTCTCATGAGTGGCACTCATTTTCTGTAACATTTCTTCTGCCTCCTTCAGCCTTGTGTTAATGCAAAAGAAATATATTTTCCCACAATATTTCTGCATGTTTTCTGTAACTAGGAAGTGAACACTGGAGGAAACTTTCTTCTCCTGAGGCTGAAGTGGTTACAGGGACAGCTCGTCAGAGCACATTTGGTATGTAAATGTTAAGTCATGCTGAAGGAGACCTGACTCCACTTAAATTTCTCTCTCCCTATCCTCTGTTCACCAAAGGCAGAAACTCAGGACAAATGATTATTTCTATCTTGGATACTGTTCACTTCTAAAATAATGAAGTAAACTTAAAACCCAGAGGACTCTGCAGCATTTTGTGGCTTTAGAGCTGCAGAAATTAATACCAAGGAAAGGCAGTGGCTAATATTTATTCTACAGGCATTGTGCCAGCAGATCATGCAAACTGACTTCCTGATCAAAAATTCTGAAGAATTCTTTTCTGAAGAAGAAAAAATTATGTAACATGTTCTGAAGGTTTTAAAAGTAATCAGTTGATGACCTTTACTTAAACAAAGTAACTTCTCAGCTCTGCTTTCTGGGCAGGGTGGAGATATCAGAGTTATTTTCAGCTACAGAGGGACAGCGTACTCAAAACGTCAATTAAATTATGCCACACCACAGAAGCTGAGGAATATCTTTTAAGAAGAAGTCTACATGGAATATGTGTAAATAGAAGTTGTTTTCCAAGAAAGGGAAAGGTACCCAATTCCTTAAGGCTCCCTTATCTAAAGAATCGTAGAGTGGCCTGGGTTGGAAGGGACCTTAAAGATCACCTAGATCCAACCCCCCTGCCACAGCCAGGGGGAATTCCACCCAGGAACACCTATTGCCATCAAACCTACATCCAACCTGCCCTTGAGAAGGCAGCTTCCAAGTATCCACAGCTTCTTTGGGCAACTTCTGCCAGTGACTCACCACTCTCACATTAAAGAATTTCTCCCTAATATCCAATCTAAACCTACTATTTCTAAGCTTAAAGCCATTTCCCCTCATCCCGTCACTGCTGAAACTCGACTGTAGAAGGCCACCAGTTTTGTCAGGCATTATCTATTTAGTGAGGGCACATTGTTTATTTGTCATCAAAAATGACCTAATTATTTTTCTTGTGCACTTCTGTATTTTCCAGGAGCATCTGACCTATGATGGGTCAGATGAGAAACATAGATGAGACTTACTGGCCTGTAGCTCCCCACTCCATCCTTACATAGCCTTCTTAAAATGTGGGTTATGTTTTCTCTTTTCCAGGCAATGAGGACATCACCAGACTGCCACAATTTCTCAAATATAATGGACAGTGTCTTAGTCACTTCCTTTCCCAGTTCCTTCAGAATCCATCCACTTCATCAAGTCCCATGGACTTGTGCACCTTCAGGTTTCTTAGATGGCCTCAAAACTGATCTTCTCCTACAGCAGGTTCTCCAGTCCCTCTACTTTCTGTGACTTCTGCAATTTGGGCAGTGTAGCTGAAGTACTCACCAGGGAAGACAGAGTCAAAAAATTTATGGAGTACCTCAGTCTTCTCTGTGTTTCTGGTAACCAGGTCTCCTGTTTCCTTCCAAAGAGGGCCCATTTTGTCCCTAGTTTTCCTTTAATCACTGATGTACCTACAGAAAATTTTCTTGTTGCCCTTGATGTCCTTGGTGAGCTTTAATTCTGTCAGGACTTTAGTTTTCCTAACCTTATCCCTTGCTGCTCAGACAGTATCTTTGTATTTTTCCAGGCTGCTGTCTCTGCTTCCACCCTCTGTGTGCTTCCTTTTTGTGTTTGAGTTTGTCCAGGAGCTCCTCATTCATCCACATAGGCCTCTTGATGTTTTTGCTTGACTTCCTCTGTATTGTGATGCATCACTCCTGAGCTTGGAGAAGGTGATCCTCAAATATCAACCAGCTTTCTTTGGCCTCTCATCCCTTCAGAGATTTACCCCGTGGTACTCAACTAAACAAATCCCTGAGGGGGTCAAAGTGTGCTCCTCTGAAATCCAGGGCAGTGGGCTTGCTGTGTGCCTTCCTCTCTGCCCCAAAGATTTCAAATTCCACCATTTTATGGTCACTGTAGCCCAGGCTGCCTTTGGGCTTCACATTCCCCACCAGCCTCTACTTGTTGGTGAGAATAAGGTCCAGGACAGCACTTTTCCCTGTTGGCTTCTCTATCACTCGGAGAAGGAAGTTAT
>VWZP01000963.1:159072-214552 GCA_013396995.1 Dicaeum eximium | reverse complement strand
AAAAAAAAGCATGACAAAGCAAAAAAACCCCAAACCCAAACAATCTGATATCCTTAGAGTCTTCTCTAGGCAAATCAACAAACACTGTTCTCTCAGCCTTTATTAATACATCAGGTGTTACAACCCACTGACTGCCTTGGTGGCTTTCCAGTGGAACTAACTCTAGGATATCAAAATCTGCAGCAGAAAGTATTTCCAAGTGTTGATATTCAAATAAAGAAATAATTAGGAAAATAATTACCTCAAATACATTTCTTTGTCTTTTCCAATTTGGATTCAATAATCTCTTGTGTACTTGATCCTGTCTGAGCAGAGAAATTCAGATAAATTGGCTCATAGCCTGTTTATCTTGTATTAGTTGTAGCTACAGACATCAGAAAGAAAAAGAAACTTTTAGTAACAACTATAGCTATTTCCAGCTACAGTACAGTAGGGTACAGCATATCCAAGTATATCCAATAGTATAGTTGGATGCCTCCATTTTATGCTAAATTATAGAATATAATTTTGATAAGACTCCACAGTATATATAAATATACACTCTTTGCTATACCTCTTTGTCCAATTGCAAGTTTCACCAAACACAGATATATACAGATATCACTTAACAGATAAGCAACTCTGTAATTAACACCAGGAAGAAACCTTGCAACTCTGTGCTGGACCACAGGGAGTAAAATCTCACCACTGGACAACCACAGAACCATTTGGTTGAATCAAGTGATTGTGCAGCAGGTGAATATTCCCAAAAAGAAAAATCCCATAATGAGCACAGCAGTACCCTGATGTGCTACTGATCCACATTTTAATTAATCACTCAATTTGTGAAACAGGAAGTTACAAAAGTTGACACGCACTATGCCTTTATTGAAGTTATACTAAGTCTGCTATACTAAGTCTCTCAAAAGCAGAGAGAGCCCAAAGGGAGGCCTGGACAAATTTACAGTGCTGTGCAATCACCAACAATATGAAGTCTATTTAGAGAAAATGCCAGATTCTGTACCTAAAATGGAGCAGTCCTGGATGTGCAGCCAGCCTGGGGAATGAGATACTGGAGAGCAGCACCGCAGAGAGGGATCTGAGGAAGGGTCAAGGACAAGTTGAACATGACCCAGCAATGCCCTGGCAGCCAGGAGGGCCACCTGTGTCCTGGGGTGCATCAGGCACAGCATCACAGCCGGGCAAGGAGGGGACGGGCAAGGCTGTCCTGCTCTGCTCTGAGCTGGGACAGCCTCACCTCAAGTGCTGGGGGCAGTGCAGGGTGACACAATGGAAAAATAGACATTGAGCCATTAGGGTCTTTGGGCACTTTGAGAGTGTCCAAAGAGGGGCTACAGAAATTGGGAAGGGCCTTGAGGGGAAGCCATATGAGCAGTGGCTGAGGTCACTTGGTCTGCTCAGGCTGGAGGAGACTGAGAGGAGACCTCACTGCAGTTACATCTTCCTTGTGAGGGGAAGAGGAGGGGCAGGCTCTAATCTCTTCTCTCTGCTGACCAGTGACAGAACCCGAGGGAATGGCCTGAAATTGTATCAGGGGAGGTTTAGCTTGGAGGTTAAGTAAAGGTTCTTTACCCAGAGGGTGTTTGGGCAATGGAACAGGCTCCCCAAGAAAGCAGTCACAGCACCAGCCTGTCTAGTTCAAGGAGCATTTGGACAACACTCTGGGACACGTGGTGTGACTCTTGGGGTGTCCTGCATAGGGTTTGAGTGGAACTCAATAATCCTTGTTCTCCCCTTCCACCTCAGGATATTCTATGATAATATGATTTTAAATACTACATAAATTTATGATGTACATAAGTACAAAAGAATCCATCTTTGTAACTTTAGCTTCCCTGAAAGTTATCACCTACGGCAAAACCAGAGAAATCATTTCAATATCACTATGAATAAATTCATCAGAGCAGCATTATGTCCCAGATTGAGCCAAACCATTGAATAAACATCACTTCATATGAGAAGAGGCACATTCATGGCTTTTTTAGGAATTTAAGTGTTAGGTTTTCCAATTGTTTTACATCAGGAGTTCTTTCAGTTTCAGAAAAAGCAGAAGTAACCAGGATGGCCAAAACAAAAGATTGGTTTTTACAGACTTTCAAGAATCTAGCAGTCATTCACAGCCAGGATGCATATCCAGTGGTAAAAGTTAATATATTGCCATGCAATTAAAGGCTGATAATAAAAACTTGAGGTCTAGCCATAGAGATTTTGCCTGAGAGGAATTACCATACACAGAGTACCAGGGAGGAAAATTTTATGGAAAAATACTTTATCCTAATAAATCAGATAGATTATATGCAGAACAAAGTTATTGCACTGAGTGAATGCCATTATTTCCATTGTTACAAAACTCTTTTAAAGAATAGACTAACTTTATGATAGAGTGGCAAACTTGTGAAACCTATGGACAAGTGTGTGTATTTGCAGTCTACACAGTACTGCCATTTTCTGGGAAAATATGACACAAACAAACAAAAGTGCACTACACTTAAGTAGGTCCCAATCTGTCAATGAAGTGATGCCAAAAATGTTGAGTACAATCCCTGTTTCTATCCTTTTTGGTGGTTGAAGAGGCCAAGAATTGCATTGATCTGAGCATCAATGAGAATTGCTTCAGCGAAAAGGGAACTAAAGTGTTGAGCATGGCAATCCATGGGAATGGGATGAACAAATACTCACACAGGCACAGAGTAAAGATAGATCTAAGAAGAGTTCTATACTCAAAAACATCCTAAGACTGAGTGTAAGTGCTCATATGTACAAGTGTGATGTTTCTTACTAATATGTGAGTCTAGTTTTTACAGTTAACAGTTTGGCAAGTTCAGTCTGAATGAAGTCATAAGCTGAAGGTATTTCAAACTGTTCATCTAAGTGATGACAATGATGCAGATATTGAAGTCTGGATAAAGACATAGCTCTATGTAAGATTTGAGTGTTTTAAAATATCTATTTACAGGTACAACTAGCAAAAGTTAGCAGTTGCAAGCTCACAATCATTGATTACCCTGCACCAATCCCATTTTGTTCACGCTGCAAGTCCATGTCATAATCATGGGCATGAACTATCAACCTAAATGCATACAAGTGGTTAAAAAAAATAAATACAAGCTTTCTACAGATGCATCCAATAAAAATACAACATTGTTTGAACAGCATTGCATTAATTGAACGACAAAAAATACAGCTAAATCCTTATAAATTTTGAGTTATTGGATGTGCACCCAAGTAATCATAAACAAATGTACACTGGGATAAACCCATTCCCATGGCATGGTTATCCAGACCCAAGTCCCACTAGTAATGTCTCTACTTTTGCCATTCAAAATTGTTGGCAGAATTGGCACCTACAGAAATGAAACACACTGTTGTACTGGGCAGGTCTGTACATGAAAAAACTCTGTACCTCTTTGGTGAACACCCCAGTAACAATCCCTCTGACATGCCTGTCAATATTTATCAGTGCTGTTTAATTTAGAAATATCTATGTGTAGTTTTAGGAAGATTCCTAGGAATTAATGCATCCAGTACACCTGTTGAAATTAGGAAATACATTATAAGGCCATTTTCTTACAGAGTGTATAATACAGCTTTCTTAGGATTATCCAAGTTTCAACAAATGTAGGGAGCGAGAACCATTTGTTTCGGTCATTATTAAAAAATAAAACTTAGGCCTTTCTAATGATATCAGTGAAATTTCCAAAGAATAGTAAAACAAAGCTGCTTTTAATTTTCATTTATTTGATTGCTTCAAAGTACAGAAAAGTAAAACCTACACATTTAAATACAGTCCTAGGAAGTCTATAATCACTCTAAGAAATAGGAGAAAACCAAACAGGCTACTACTATTCAGAGGACAGTTCTGTAATACCTTTCTTTTTAGGAATTAAATATTATGCAGAGCTATAAAAGAACAAATAACCTTGAATATCTGAGCACTTATTTACTTTTTTTTCACACACATAATTTTACTAGCCCTTCCCTAGAACAGCTTGTATATAATTACATCTCCATAGGTGTGGCCTACATGAAACATGCAATAATGTTTTTGAGCAATGTTGGGCATTAGTGGCATTAACCACAATCTCAGGTTTGTTATTTAGCTCTTCCTGGAAGACAAACTAAGAGAGGAAAAATAGGTGAGTTTCAGTGGAGTAAGTGCAACTAGAGGAAAAGTTTATTTTTAAAGCATTTATATCATAGTCTTTAATGCAACACAGCAGATTTTCCTGAAAAAGAAGGTAAAATATTTGAAGAGTTGCTGTAGACCTACCTTTCTATAACCTGTGCCAGCTTATGGTGGGTTGACCCTGGCGGGATGCCAGATGCCCACCAAAGCTGCTCTATCACTTCCACTCCTCTGCAGGACAAAGGAAAAAAATATAACAGAAAGCTCATGAGTTGAGATAACGACAGGGAGAAATCTCTCAGCAAGTACCATCATGGAAGGAACAGACCTGACTTGGGAAAATAAGCTTAATATCTTACCAATTAAATCAGAGTAGGGTAATGAGAAATAAAACCTAAATCTTAAAACATATTCACCTTCCCTTTTTTCCCAGGCTCAGCTTTACTCACAAATTCTCCAGCTTCTCCACACCTCCCCAGAGGTGCAGGGAAAGAGGGAATGGGAGTTGTGGTCTGTTCATCACGTCATTTCTAGTGCTCCTTCCTCCTCAGGGGAAGAACTCACACTCTTCACCTGCATCAGCATGGAGCGTCTCCCATGGGAAACAGTCTTCTATGAACTTCTCCAGTGTGGGTCCTTCCCAAAGGCTGTAGGTCTTTACAAACCTTTCCAACACTGGTCCGTTCCCTGTGGTGCAGTCCTTCAGGAAAAGGCTGTCCCAGGGTGAATCCCTCATGGGGTCACAAGTCCATCAACAAACCTGTTGGTTTGAACTCCCCATCATGGGTTCTTCTCTCCATGGGGCCACAGGTCCTGCCAGGAGCCTGCTTCAGTGTGGGCTTCCCAAGGGGCCATAGATTCCTCTGGGCGTCCACTGCCCTGTGGGAGTTCTCCACAAGCTGTGGGCAGATCTCTTCCAACAACTCCTATGCAAGGTCTCTGGATTCCAACAGGCAGATTGTGATGTGGAAGCAGCAGTACAGTAAAGGAGCTATGATACCAAAACTCTAACATAACAGAATGTGCCAGAGCTTTGAGCCAGTGACATCCAATTACCTTCTCCAGCTGCCTGGGCTGGGAACCTCCAGGTTCCTCCAGGCTGCCATGTAACCTTTTCCAAAATGACAAAGACCCATGTCACTGAGTTTGTGTTACATATTTTGAATGTCAAACAGTGCTAGCTACAAGGGATGCCAGACAATAAATACAATTTACCAAGATAAAGCTACATTTCTAGAAATATGTATTTCTTAGAATAGGATGAACGAGCTTGTGTTCAAATGTTTCCAAAGCTAATACAGTATATTCCTGTGAGAGCATACCCTACATTATGTCTTTGCCCTGTGTGATACTACTTGTGGACACTTTCATTTGAAGACAGTTCAGCTATTTTCAAAGACATAAAAAGTTACCAAGAGTCTGGTTAAAACTGAATAGGGATGTAGTTCTTCATATGGGAACAAGTATATTCATTCGACAAAACATACTGCAAATGCTAGTACAAGGGTCAAAAGGGAGATGGAACAAGTTTATGGAAGAGAAATTTGTAAGATATTACTAAGTACACAAGAATTACATTTAGCTTAGGAAAGAACAGCCTAAGCCAAGAACTGTTGACAGCTGAGGAAGTTTACAAACCCAGGCCTGTCCTATGCCTCTGTGTATTCATTGTCCTTGCCATAAAAGCAGTTTTGGGACTAGTTGGCAAAGCTTTCCAGGTTTCTGCACTACACAGGGCTGCCAAGAGCAGAGCAGTCTGTTCTCTGTCCTTTCTACTTCCTACACATCACTTTGATGATGTTTTTACTTCAGTACCCTATACACAGGCAGGTGCTACGAATTTCTGAGTAGGCTTCTCTACCCACTCCTCAACCCCTGAATACAGACCAACAAGCTTAGCTTGTCAGTAGGAAGAAACCAACCCTGAAGGGGTCTATAATATTACAGACTTGAGATACATTTAATCAGTCATAATAACTTTCACAAGAAAAATAACATGCTCAGTTATTTTGCAGGCCTGTACTCCAGTGAATACTGTTTTGGGAACTGAGATTGCCAGTTCTGATCACTGTAACTATGAACAGAATCACAGTCATCCCAGAGCACTTGGCAAAGGATGGTGACCAGGTGGTTCCTGGATATCTGCAGAGCCCTCCCTCTGCTCTGCAGATATCTGTTATCTGATATCTGCAGATATTTCTGGGCAATCTGTTCCATGCACAGTTATCTGCATAATTCTTCAGAATTCTTCCTCCATTCACCTGGAACTTCCTGTGCATCAGTTTCTGCCTGTTGCCTCTTGTCCTATTGTTGGGTGTCACTGAGAAGATGGTCTCATCCATGCTCCTGACACCTTCCCCTGAGATATTTGTAGACATTGGTGAGGTTCCCTCTCAGTCATTACTTCTCAAGGCTGAACAAGCCCAGCTCTCTCAGCCTTTCCTTATTAGAGAGATATTCCAGCCCCTTTATTCATCTAACCTCTGTTGGCAAGTATGGAAAAGTTCCCAGTAGATGGCACCAGCTCATCCTCACTCAGACCATCATAGAGAATATTCCTCAAGTGAGTCACTATCACAGTTTTGAAAGAGCCATTCAGACAACATTTGCCCTAAATTTCTCAGCCTACAAATGAATCAGATTCAAATGCAGATCTTTAAAGCATTATTAAATCTTTCAACATTCAAGGGTTCCACACTTACAACTTGCTGTCCCTTCCTTGCTTGGTCTTGTAGTTATGGGTGTAGCTATGTAGTGTGTTATGCACAAATCTGTTATGCACTTGGGTTTGTGTGTTTAGGAAACATACAAATGAGTCTTTCTCCTGGGCTGCTGGTATTCTTGACAGCACTAAATAGATCCTCATTTGAATATCTGTCAAATGTGCTGTTCACTCTAACAGAAGGATTAGACATCAGAGAGAGAGCTTCTTAGACATCATTACTTACAAGTGAAACATATATTATCTGTTAAAGAAAAATAACAAAGTTTTGGCAACTTCAAATATAAGACTTTAAATGCATGTATAATGTCTTCCTCCATAGTCATACCGGGTTTTGCTCAATAATGTAAATTTTCTACATAGTAGCTTGTATGCTTCTATGTTTTGGATTGGTGGTGAAAATAGAGTGATGACATCCATGTGTTTTAGATACTGCTGAACAGTGCTTGAACAACATAAGTCCTCTTCTGTTTCTCATGGTGCTTGGCCAGTGAGCAGAAGGGGAGTGCACAAAAGATTGGGAAGGGAAACAGCTAGATAGCTGACCCCAACTGACCAAAACAATATTCTATATTTTATGGCATCATGCTCAGCATATAAAGCTGAGGGGAAAAAAAGAAAAAAAGAGAAGAGGTATGGGCATTTAGAGTTATAGTATTTGTCTGCCCAAGCAATCATTACATGTGATGAAACCCTGCTTTCCCAGAGACAATTGATCATCTGCCTGCTGAAGCTTTGTTTACACACACCGTCTTTGTTTTACCTTTCAAACTGTCTCAACCCACGAGTTTTGTCACCTTTACCCTTCCAACTCTCTCCCCATGCCACTGTGGGGGACTGAGCAAGTGGCTGTCTGGCTCAGCTGCCTGCCAGGACAAACCCACAAGAATAGTTCAAACACTCTTGCTGTCTAAATTTGCAGCAATTAAATGTCAAATCTTCTGTTTTCTCTCTTTAAACAGATGAAGTCTGTGTTGTAGATTTTTCTAATTCAGTCTGACTATAGAAAAGTCACAGACCAGTCTAGAGAAAGAAAATGACCTGGTGAGATTTCTCTATAAAAGTCAGAGGTCCTTGACGAATGGGTCATTGAGTTTATCTTGCTAAGGACCTCTTTCTGTGTACAAGATGAAACAAAATAGTAAGCAGGAGGATATGCACTAGGTAGATACGTTTTGCTTATTAATTGCCAGACATTCAGGCCTTGAGCATGTCTGACAGAGTACCTGCATTTATGATCCAGGTAGTCTGTGTTTGAAATGCTGTACAACATTAAGAAGAATGCTGTATAACAAGGACAAGAATCAAGATGCAGCATCTTCATTCCATTGGAAGAATAACTGATATAAAAACCAAGTGATATAAATCCCAAGAAGAAGAGCAGTAAAACCAAAGAAACACAGATGAGACTTTTTGTCAGCACACCAAGAAGGAAGGTTTTTTTTTCAAGAAAGGCAGTAGGACTGGGACTAGAAGAGGCTTTCTCTCACAGGTAAAGAGGCAGAAATAGCACAGGGTCTCCTACAGCAGGGTGATAGATATACAGCCAGCCTGATGTTTACTTATGGTCAGTATGGAATTCAGGGCTCCCGTGGTTTTATTTTCTGTGAAAGAGTCATGATTAGAGCACTTTGAAGGATTTGCATATGGCTAAGACTTCAAGGTATACCTCAAAAGAACAAGAGCAGTGGTCTGGCCAGAGTTCAGAGGAATTGGCTGCCAGGACTGTATGTACACTGGCCATTAATTCCTCCAAATTCATGATGCTCTAGAGAGCTGCATATTGTGGGATAGACTTCTCTTTATCTTCTATTTATTCTCTGTATCTTTAATACAGGTAATGGCTATAATGGTTTTATCTCTAAGTGTACTTTTCTCTTTTTTCCCCAGGATTTTATCAGTCCCATTCAAGCACTTAGGTATATATTTAAGAATGTAACACCCCTATGTGAGGAGGAAGCACCCCTAGGCCCCTTCTTAAGAAAAGAGACAGCAAGGTCCAAATAGAACGAAAATACTAATCTAAAACAGGTAAATGATGCCTGAATGAGCAGGTATCTGATCAAAGTACTCCAATTTCCTATTTCTGTGTTTTAACCACATATGTTCTTTTGTTCAATAGAGAACAAGATGACAAACAGAACAAGACACAGAGTACAAAGATAGAAAACAGTGAGAATGTACTAGAGGCTTAGTAACAACTTTGCCACATCCTCTTAAAGTGTGCATATTTCCACTCTGGGCAGCACTGCTTCACAAAGAGGTAACAAAAAAAAAGCAATGAAAATTTTAAGAAGTCAGGTAAGAGTTTCCTTTCAAATCACTATTCAGACAGGACTGGCCAGATGTGAACAATGGTGAGAAGGATAAGAACACATAACCACCCCAGCTTAAGTGAGGCAGAAATGTATTTGTACTGCTGACTGAAATAATCCTGAAATAGGAAGCCCATAGCTAAGTACCCAGGGTAGTTTTTCTGAAGCCTCAAGCCTGTTTCCTTTTGCTTGATGGTTATCAGCTTCTGAAGTACATGGGCAACATCTAGTGTTAGCTGAGGCATACTGCAGCTCTGTGAATGGCTGAACATCTGGATTATGAACAGCCAATGACTATGTGAGAGTTTCCTTGAAAACTTTTGGTCAGGTCAAGACGATGTATCCCAGACATCACACAGGTATTACCACAAGAGCCATACATCATGTATTTGCTTCCCTTTCCCCAATGCCTGACTGCTGTAAGTGGCCAATGCTGTTTGTGTCTATTTTAAACTTACTAACAAACTGTTTGGAACCTTGAGAAAGCAGGTTGAAGGTACAGTATCAATTCAGAAGTGATGTGTTTTAGACAAACAAGTTTCTAATCCACAGGGTGTCCCTGCATCTGCTCTGGGAGTCATGCCGCAGCCATGCTTCCAGCAAGCTATAGATCATTCACAAGCTACAACTAAGCTAAAAAAGAAAGATGCTGTCATGTTCTTCCACTGGGCTCAGTGCAAGGTGCTGGTGGCTACTGCTGCATCAAGAGGTCAGAAAAGCTATTAGATCTAGGTGTCATGCTAGCCCTCTTAACTGCATCACCTGCAGTTTTTCTTTCCCTGCTGGACTTTCAAAGATGGGAATACAGTTATGTTTCTTGGGTTTAGCAACATAGAGCTGGTTTCAGCAAAGGAAGCTTTAAGGTGAGTTTGATACTCTTTTTGAGTACAGGCTTGTACTCTTTCTGACTCAAATCCAAGTTGCCAACAGTAAAAATCTCTTGTCTTTTTGTCATTCTACTGGGAAAATGTCTTGTGCTGGAGGTATGTGAAGGTAAGAGCATCTGTCCATTTAAGCTTAATCAAGGACCTATTCAGTGCAAAAGGGAAAATAAATGAGAGGGGATGCGATAAGCAAGAACACATAAAGACAAACCTAATAGACAACAGATAAGAGAGATGATGCCAAGGATTAAACGCTTCTAGTTACTAATTGATGGGTGATTGAAAGAAACTCCCAGGCCCAGCTTTGGACATAGTCATCTTCATAAATGATAAGAAAAAGGAAAAAATGAGGATTGTGAGGATTTGAGATGTTCAAGGGGAGAGAAAGAAAGATTAAGAAAAAATTACACTAGAATATTTAGTGAAAGGGGACTGGGGAGAAACAAGGAAAGGGAGTAGACAGGAAGTGGTATAACAGACTGGTTTGCTGGTCAGTACAGTTGTCTGAACACACCTTGTGACTGATCAATAAAGTTGTTCCTATCCTCTTTATTAAATCTTTCCTTAGATACAGTGGGTGGTCTTTGCCACCAGCCACGGTGACAAGAACAGTGGGCATCCTGAAAAGCAGTAACTATGAGGGAGAACAAAGCAGGTGAGGGGCTCAGCTCCAGCTGCTGGGCTGAGACCTCAGGTCACAGGCACACGTGCATGGCACCCTTTGCCATGGGGCAGAAGAGGGTCTGTATCTTCTGCCAACCCACTGTGTGCAGGTGTGGGGTGTACTTCCCTGGCAGATCTCATGTTGTACCCGTCAGCAAGCAGAAGGTGCTGGGTCTGAGCAGAGGTACCAAATAGGCAGAGGAGCAGTGCTGGTACCCGAGGGGACCTCTGGTTGTATGGGACCTGTGAGATCAGCGTGTGAGTTCTGGATCTGTTAACTGTATGAAATTGTGAGTGGGAGACTGGTGAAGCATGCAAAAGGATCCAGGATCCAGATGGGAGTGGTGGACAGACAGAGGGGTGGGCCATGCCAGTACAAGCTGATTGTGTGCAGCAAGGCAGAGGTGCTAAAGAGACCTCTAATGCATTGTGGTTTTCCACATATAGAACAGACATAAACACCTCCAGTTGTACAGCATGCTTACTCTGCGTAAAAAATGGAAAAAAATCAGAACTGATGCATTAAGAAATGCAGTTGCCAAATTGCAAACATGAAGAACTTTTAAAACAAATTTGAGTTTTAATGAAATTCAGGTGCAAGAAATTTCATGTAAGGCTTGAACACATTAGTAGAGAAAGCAGACTAGACTAAGCTAGATAAATTCAGTAAAGCACTGGGTGTTTGAAGAATATTCAGCTTCTTTTTAGCAGCTGCCCCTGAAATTTTGGAAAGGGTTGTTTTTGTCAATTTTCAGGCTGAAAACCAATCTCTGTACTGTACTTCATCACTGACATCATAATTCCTGGGCAATTTACTGGGTACTCATTCACAGTGATACACCTAAACACTCCATGGATTATCAGTTTCCATTCCTGCTGACTAGGTGATGAACTATTGAGATAGTATTTACCAGCTCTTCTGCAAACTGCTCTACTTGACTAATTTCCATTATAGCTATTCAGTTCTTGGGCTCAAAAAAAAAAAAGGTGTTTTCAGAATTCTGAAGCACAAATTATTTCCCTCAAATATGAGTCTTACCATGGAAAACAACTCCAACATTACAGCTTTACCTCCCTAGTAGATAATGGACAAGTATACCCACAATAATAAATAAATAAACAATGCAGTGAATTCTGCTGAGTGTAGTACTTCTAGTGTGGGTAAGCTTCCACACATCCAGACAATTTAGGCATCAAGTTTGAAAAAGCTTATGCAAACTTGTAAGGGCTCTTCTGCCAGCCCATAATCGTTTGGCAAAATATGAATTCATCCTAGGCAATGTTTGGTGATTTCTATTACAAAGACTCTGTATTTTCTTGTATCTCTCTTAATATGAACAAACTTCACCAGAGTGCCACTGGTCCCAAGTCACCTTCTAGAGAATAAGTTCCTTTGCCAAGCAGCATTTTGATTACTATATTCTAGTTCCATAGGAAGCAGTGCAAGCTAACAACATTGCAAAACCCCCAGGTAGCACTGTGTGGCATTTTAGAAGCTGTTACTCTTCTGTGTTGTGGGAAAAGCAGTCTGTGTATGTGCACAGGAGCCCTGCTATGGGATGTCTACGTAGTGATGAAGTTCCCCAGCATGGCTGAGGTGTTTGCACAGCAGCAAAGTGCCTGGAAACATCAAGTCCCCAAGACAGGGAGAGGCCTGTGTTACACATCTTTTTGCCTTCCATTCCAGGGCAAGAGACTGATATTCAAGATTCTTGTGCTTATACTTATTGCTTATTCTTATATCTTGTGCTATAATGCTTATAGCATTTCTGCTCCAATACTTTTAATGGTTTTTATCCACTTAGGTGTGAGTTTGTATCCTTGAAGCTGTACTGGCAAATAATGATCCAGTTTGCTGCAAAAGTCCAGCACAAATCTTCATATGCCTTCCACATGCAACTGAGGTCCAAACCCAGCATTGGAAGGTATCAGAGAACAGCCTTGCCTGGTACCAAGCTCTTGGACGGGCCAAGTGAGTTTATACTTATAACATTCCACTATGTTAAAATTAGACATATGAAATGCATTTCCTGGGATGACCCAAAAAGCTGGCTGGAAAATCACAATAATATGTGTGACTGCGTGCAGCTGCATATCTACTGCAACGCAACTTGAAAAGACAGTGTCTTATTTTATTCTACTACTAATCTGAACATGATTACTACCATTTCTTTAGAAAAGGCCACCTCCATAGAGAGGATGTCTCCCTAACCAACTTTTCAGAGGGGGGTAAGAAGCCACCAGGAGGAGCTCTGGTTCCAAATCCTCTCTAGCAGAGAGCTGAAAACATGTTTTAGCCAACATTTTAATCTCAGAGTTACCTGAGAGCAAAAACGCTGGGCTCCTTTTTTTCTTGGGACTCCAGAAGCAGTTCCTCCACTGGATGTCCACGTATAGAAAGCTGGTTCTCTGACCTCCTGCTGGTACTACCCAGCTATTACTGGGTGGGGGGAGCAGAGAGGATAATCAGCAATGACTGGTCTGGAAGAAAAAGTGAGGGATTTGAACCACTCTTTAGTTCACAGGTATCAACCCAAGTCCATGAGACCCTAAAAAACATCTTTATTTGATTACTTTGCAGAAAAACTCCCAAGATGCAGCCTCTGTAGGCACACAATCCATCACAGTTTAAGTACATTTCTGTTTCTCTGACAGTCAGGCACTTGGAAACAGGCTACAAAATGAGTTACACCACCAGAACTGAATTATCCACAGTGTTACTTCAGGTCTCTGTTATTTCAAAGCATTTTATAACCACTCTTTCCTCATGCCAACCTAAGAAAAACATTGATGGCTGTTTCACTCAACCCAGTTACCACCACACAGATGAAGCTCAGAAGCCACCATGGAGGAGAAAACAAAGAGAAAAGGCAGCCTGAGGCTGTTTTACACAGCAGCCTTGTAATGGAGAAAAGAAATTAAAACTCTGCCTCAACCACTTTCTCCCAGTGCTTGCAATGCTCTTTGGACCTGTGCCACACTTCCACCACGCAGTTCTTAAGGACAGAGGACAGTGGAGGAGAAGCAATGCCAAGGCACAGATTAGCAAGTGCAGTACACACTCTGGTGTCACATCTGTGGTGGCCAGATGTGCTGGTACATAGGCAAGTATGCATGTGAGGGTGACGGGACACCAGAACAGGCTGTTCAAAGAAGCTGTAGATGGCCCATCCCTGGAAGTGTTCAAGAAGGTGCTTTGAGCAACCTGGTCTAGTGGAAGGTGTCCTGACCCACAGCAATGGGGTTGGAATGGGATGAACTCTTAAGGTCCCTTCCAAACCAAACCAAACCAAACCAAACCAAACCAAACCAAACCAAACCAAACCAAACCAAACCAAACCAAACCAAACCAAACCAAACCAAACCAAACCAAACCAAACCATTCTCTGATCCTATGTGCCCAGTTTGTCAGGCCTAGAGTGCATTTTTGTGAGCAACCTACACTTCATACCATCTGCTCCCTTCAGGTGAAATTCAGGTCAAGGAAAACAAGCTCCAGCCCCAACAGGTCTATGACCAGTAAAGATCAACCAGAGAGAGAGAAAGAGACAGGGGAGAACATATCATCAGCCTGGCTGCTGTGAAAGCCAAGGAAGCCAGAATGGATTCAGATACTCAAAGACTTGCAGTATTATATGTAAGAAGGAATATACAGTGAGATGGAGCTGTCTTCTACTCTAACCCAGATACATTTCATTCCACCAATGCTGCTGCTAACTGTGACACTTAGCCTCTCCTTTCTCTGTTTTCCACAGCAAACAGAGGCTGTGTTCAGGTTCGGCCCTTCTGGAAGGTGGACTGAAATTTGAGATCAAGAGATGAAAAGCCAGGTAGGAAAACTGGAACTTTTGTTGTTCCTCCTCTAACCTTCTATAGAAGGCTATGAAAAATAACTACTTTTTACAGGCAATGAAAAAAGCAGCGAAGTCTGTGTAAAGGCACAGGAAAGGAAACCTGAAGGTCTGTTGTCTCACTGGGGCAGATGATTACTATCTTTCCAAGTTACTAAGCTCAACACATTGGCTCTAAGTTCACCCATGGATGAAACTTAAGAGATCTTCCCAGATAATGAAACCCTGCTAAGAGATGGGGGTGAAATATTGCTCACAAATTAAGTGTGATGACAAGAGGATGTCCTGTACAGAACCAGAAAATTCATCACCACCTCAAAGGTTCTGTACATTCACAGTCAATAACACATCTACTTCACACAGACAGTGAAGGACTTAAAACAATTTGGAAAGTCTGAGCAATGAACTAGTAGAAAACTTGAAAGGATTTTCTAGAATTAAGTCTTAGTTGTGCAAATCGCCTCCTGAGAACTTATTTTGGAAGACTCCAACATTATGATTTGTGAAATTTCCACCATTTTATTTTCTTAAATGTACATTAGTTTGCACTTATGAGACATGCCTTGCCACTAGAGGTTCAAGGGAACCCATATTAAATAGCACCAAACAGACGGCAGAAACATTCTGTTCACAAGTCTTCACTCTTTTATTCTACTATAGGTGATGTCATGAACCTTTATATGTAATTTGGAGCTCTAACAAGCAAGAATTAAAAGCATTACCAGTAGAGACATAAAATACCAACTCTCTTTCCCAGCTGTGCTCATGTGATCAAAGTATTCTGTTCTAATAAACAAGTCAGTGGTGTGTAAATCTTTCTACAAGGCACTGAAGGTGAAAAATATGTACTTTAGTTGGGCTTAAACAGCTAAACAACAGCTATGTTATAGCGGCATTATAATCTCCCCGAAGCATTATGGGATTACATGAAATCACTCTTCTGCAAGAGAAGGATAAATAACATTTTCATTAAAATTTCTTCTCCTGTTTTGGGAAGGTCAAACCAGTTAAATAGAGTTAATGATCTGGACTCAGGAAAAGGAGGCAGTTTAAAAACACTCCAAAAAATAGGTGTCCCACTCAGAGTCTTCTATTTCTTTTTTGCGTAAGTTTCTCTTTTTGATTTTTAAGGCAAGAGTCTTGCAGCTTGGGTCCTCCTGTGTTTCACTGGAGCATTATCTTACGCAAAGTCAAAGTCAGTAGCAGAAGGAAGAGAGAATGTGGGAGCTGGTGGGCGCTGCTGGTGTCTGCACGACTGTGACTGGACCGTCCGTGGCCCCGGGGCTGGGGCTCGACCGTGATGTAGCCATTAATGATGCGGATCCGGGGAGGAGCATCAGTAGCGCTGAAAGGCAAGAGAAGAACATCAGCTGCTAACCTGACCCAGCCCACAGCTGCCCAACAGACCCAGAGCAGGAGGTGTCAGCCTGTGTGGCCCACAGTCAGTTTTCTGGGTCCATGCAAATGGTCTCTTGTACAAGTTACACGCTGACCAAAAGTCCATGTCTCCTAAATGGCAGAGTGCTGTCCTGTCCCTTCCTCACACATGCGGGCAGCTCCCACACCAGCCCACAAGGATGGGGTGCTATCCAGCCAAACTGTCAAGTAGACTTGAGGGGGAACAGTGGAGAGACTGAGGAGGGTGATGACAGCACCAAAATACCTGCCCTGTTTCAAGTCTACCCAGCCTGCTCATCACTCCCACACAGTCAGTCAGGTGGGCAAGATGACCATATTCCTAGCCCCTGTCAGATAAGCAGAAAATAGATAAGAACAAAACAAGTGTTGCACAGGAACAGGAGTGTCACTGCAGGAGCACTTGCTGAGCACAGCTGGAGTGAGGGTCCTGTTTTCTGAGTACACCTTCCTCAGCCATGCAGCTTAGTGTGGACCCACCATCATACCATATGATCTGTTTCACAGGAATTACAAAGATTTACATGACATACTTTAGGCAGAGGAAGAATGGCTTCCAGAAACACATCCTAAGTCACCACATTCCAGCGTATCTCCCATTGGTAGAAAGTCCTCTGACATTGTGATGAACAAGAACTGAATTAGAGCATACATGAGCTGAGCTCCCAGAATGGCAGTACATGATGGAGGAGAGAAATCTGTATGCTCCATGCTGCCAATGCCAACTGATCTGAACTGGGAGAAATCACACACTACAACAGGCCTTGAGTCAGAAGGGTCAGATACTACACAGGTTGCTGTTCTCTTTGGCAGTGGACTGAAAGCAATGCTTTACACACCTGTGTGACTGACATACCCCGAGGACCACATGGTGCTGTGTAAAACCTAAAGAAAAATCTGGACAAAATTAAAAGCAAGTCCACCTGGCAAATACAAAAACCGAGTAATTTCTTCTGCACCCAATCCCCAGCTGCTGTGCACCATTCCTGCCTTATTTCAGTCCACTAAGCAACAATGCTTTGGCAAATTGAAGGCAATTACCATCCTTTTTAAAAACACTTTACTCTTCCTTACCCAAAGGGCTCCCCAGAAGATCTGAACAATAGCTGGAGAGAAGCCAGCTGGCAGCACATCAAGGAAATACAGCCAGCAGCTGATGCATACAGGGGCATGAACCGAGGCCATTCTGACAAGCCCACTACAACACTATTGAATCATTTGAGCTGCACCTCTCACATTTTCAGGCTCACAGGAGAAATCATAGGATTATGTAGGTTGGAAAAGACCTTTAAGGTCATCAAGCCCATCTGTAAACCTGAAAGCTGTGAAAGGCCCATTCGTAAGAAACCCAGCCTGAGGAATGTTTAGAGCAAGGGCTGAGGCTCCCAGTCAGACATGCCCTGCACAGCTGGAGCCCAGAGGTGCTGGATTTCCCCGGGAAGGGACTTGCTGCGAGGTGGGGCTGTCAGCCCAGCCCAGCAGACAAACTCGGCTTTACAGAAGCCCAGAGCACGAGTGAGCTCCTGCCTGAGGGACAGCTGCCTTCCCTCGGCACTACTGGCACTACGGGCACAGCAATCTCCCAGGCATCCTTTGTCTTTCCCAGCACTGCTATGCAACATCTCCATCTCCAGAGGTTTAAGCTCTTCTCTGCCGCTAAGGAGTCGCCCCTACAAAGCGTTTGTCACCTAGCACTGGGATAAGTTCCTAGCACAAAGGACAACTTAAATAGTAGGGGAAGAAAGGAAACATAAAAAGAAGGAAAGAAAAGCAGCATTTGCTACTCCCATATTTATGCAGTAGTTCCCTAGGCTGTCATCATTTGCTTTGCTTTTGCCTCACTACTGCCTGGCAGTACTTGAAATCTCTTATGCAGCCCTAATGTGCCTTCAATTTGGTCACAGTAGGACATCTTCCACCCTTCCCTCTTCTTCTGAAGGCTTGGTACTGCAAGTGCACAGGTGTCTTAGTCACTGCCCACTGACTTCCCTGAGATTTGTGGGAGCAACTGCATGTGAAACACTGAACACGACACTGTGGAGGCACGGTGGGAGACTAAGACAGACATTCCTTGGCATTTCAACTAAACAGACTATCAATAAAAACTCCAAAAATCCATTCACAATCAGCTAGTATCAACTACATTAATAGAAAGCAAATGGTAGACTAAGAGACAAAATCAAGTGTGATCAGTATAGGATTTGTTATATTGGTGAAGCTTGGACTGTGTGCAGATCTGTCAGAGGACATGTTTGAGCATTTGTCTCCCTTTGTCTCCCAAACACTTATACTAAAGTTGAAGGAATGAACAGAGAAGGGAATGTGGTCTAAAAAATCTGACAGTGGCTGAATGCCTCAACAGAACAGTTGCTGCAGTCACTTGTGGCCAGCCTGAGCCATGTATCACTCATAGCAGTGGTACAATTTGTATCCAGGGATGTGATAGGAAAGGCATAGGTGAACCCTGCAATAGTCAGTAACCTGGGGAGCAAGAAGAAGTATTCTGCAGAGGAGAAATAACCCAAATAATGTACAGGATTAATTTCAAGAACTGTCAAACTTTTCTCCATCACCCCAACCTGTCTGGTTGTTTATGGTATCACAAAAATTTAATGCCTTCAACCAGAGTATGGCAGAGATACAGACACGCAAAGTACAAAAGAAAGTAGATTTGAGCATGTGTGTTATCTGACAGGAGGGAAACATTAACGTATACACTCAGCCACAGGCCCAAGTACAGGTATTGAGAGAAATAGGCCTTTTTTTTGCTTTTTCCCTTTTTTTTTTCCCCTGCAGATGGCTGCAGTTCTTGTAGGTAAGTAAGCTTTTCTGGATGAAAAGTAGGGGATATGTGTGAACATCTGCCCCACCACACTAATTTTTTTATATAAACTCTGCCATCCATTAGGCTGTCATGCTTTGTCAGACTGAAAGAATACAGAGACTGAAAATACTGCATGAATATTGCCCAAGTGCAAGGAGAACATATGCCAGAAATGACAGTTTCCTCATATGCAGCAGCTTTTGGATAATGGTCCAAGGCTTTGATCTGTACCATATACCACTGGACCCAGCCTTCCATGAAAAAGAGGACTGCCATATGCTCATAATCCCTCAAACCCAAATGCAGAATGATCTAGACAGGACTTGCGCTTATCTTCTGTCTAGTTTTCCACAAATCTAACTGCGCAAAGAAAAAAAAGAAAGCTTTTTTGCCACTAAAAGCACAAGAAACCTTGTGCAAATGCTTCAGAAAGAATCACAGCAGTGGAGAATGTCAGATCCTGTCCACAGGATATATTTACCCCTGGAGAAGTTTGAGGGTCTGTGTTAAACCATCTAAGTTAATGTCAGTTTGCATGACAAACCATCCTCTCCCTCCCCAGCCATTAGCTACCTTTCTTCAAGGCGAACCCAGAGGTCGTTAAATTGTCGCAGTTTTTGCTTCTTCTGCTGCTTTTTCTTCTTCTTCTTGTACTTCCTGTCTACTTTCATGAGCACATCAATGCTGTCAGGGAATAGCAGGTGAGGCAGGAACTCTTCCTCCTCTTCTTCCTCCTCCTTCTGGGGGTGCAGTGGGAGCTCATGGGACATGACATAAGGACTGTGTGAAAAGGCTAACAAGGTTTTGGGAGATTTTCGGCTGGAAGAAAGAAAGAACACAGATAACATTTAAAAGGGCTTTGAGGCAAAATCCTGTATCAAGGCACATACATATAAAATAGATGTTTCTCCCTGGATGCTCATTTCTCTGCCTTGTATTCCTGTTCCCTCTTCCTTAAGTCAATATTGATTTTATGATCAAAATAGTTCTCTTTAACAAAAAAAAATCTTTGGAAAAGAGACAGTCTGTATCAAAGGAAAGAATGCAGTCTGGATAAGGGTGGAGTAACTCTTGAAAATAAGCTTGCATATCTAGAAAGAGACAAAAACTGAATCACTTCTAATTCAGAGTCAAACCACGCTCCTCTACTCTGATGTGCTGCAGAACACAGGCCAGATTATTCCCTTCAACATTCCTGCCCAGAGCTAACTAACTTGGGGGACAAGGGGAAAGGGCAAACAAAACTACTAAAGCACTCCAGCTGACGAAACCAGGTCTGGATCAGCAGCTCTCACTGGTGGAGAAGGTAAGAAACAAGCTAGCTCACAGTTTATGGTCATGGCTACAGAAACACATCTTGAAATTCACCACCTTTGAAGGGAAAGGCTTAGAGTACCATTAACAGTAACCTGGTTGCATGCTGGGCCCACAGAAGGCTGAGGTCCTCAATGACCTCTGTATCTCAGTGGCAAGTGTTCCATCCAAGCTGCCCAAGCCAGGAAAGACAAATGGGAGTATGAAGACCCTAAGCACAATGTAGGAGAGAATCAGGTTCGACACCATCTAAAGAGCCTGAATGTGCACAAGGGCATGGGGCCTGATGAGAGTCATCTGTGGGTTCTAAGGGAGCTGGCAAATAAGTTGCTAAGCCACTATTAATCATTTTTGAATACTTGTGGCACTCAGGTAAAATTCCCAACACCTGGAAAAAGGGAAATATAACCCTCATTTTTAAAAAGGAGAAAAGGAGAAAGTAGAAGTCTCACCTCTTGTGTGAGGCAAGATCATGGAGCAGATTCTCCTGAAAACTATTCTAAAACAAACATGGAAAGCAAAGAGCAGATTGGTAGCAGCCAACATGGCTTTACTAAAGGCAAACAATGCCTGTTAAATTTGATTATCTTCTCTGATGGGGCTGCAGAATTGATGGATGTGGCAGAGCAACTGCCATCATCTGCCTGGACTTGGGCAAAGCGTTTGACACTGTCCCACATGATATCCTTGTCTCCAAACTAGATAGACATAGATTTCATGGATGGATTGCTTGGTGGATAACGAACTGGCTGGAAATGGCCTCACGCAAACAATTGTGGTCAACAGCTCCTTGTCCACACGAAAAGCAGTGATGAGTGGTCTCCCTCAGGGGTCACTACTGGGGCTGACACTGTTCAACATCTTGCCAGTGACATGGACGGTGGGATCAAGGGCACCCTCAGCAAGTTGGCACCAACACCAAGGTCTGTGGAGCAGTCAACACGCTGGCAGGCAGCAATGCCATCCAGAGGGGCCTGGACAGGCTGGAGAGGTGGGGCTGTGCAATCCCCATGAAGGCCAACAAGACCAAGGGCAAGGTCCTGCACCTGGGTTGTGGCAATCCCAGACACAGCCACAGGGTGAGTGGAGAACTGACTGACAGCAGCCCTGAGGAGCCCTGAGGGCGATGGTTGATGAAAAACTAAACATGACCCAGCCATGGGAGGGTACTTACAGCCCAGAAAAGCAGTGGGATCCTGGGCTGCATCCAGAGCAGCGTGGGCAGCAGGGCAGGGAGGGGATTCTGCCCCTCTGTTCTGCTCCAGTGAGACCCCACTTGGAACCCTGCATCCAGCTCTGGGGTCCTCAGCATAAGAAGGACATGGAACCATTGGAGCAAGCCCAGAGGAGGCCACAGCATTGATAAGGGGACTGGAGCACCTCCCTTGTGAAGACAGACTGAGGAAGTGGGTCTGTTCATTCTGAAGAAGAGAAGGCTGTATGGAGACCTCATAGGAACTTCCCAGTATCTGAAGGGTCCTACAGGGAAGCTGGAGAGGGACTCTTTGTCAGGAAGTGTAGTGACAGGAGTAACAGATACAAATTGAAGAAGGGATGAATTTAGGCNGGACTGGAGCACCTCCCTTGTGAAGACAGACTGAGGAAGTGGGTCTGTTCATTCTGAAGAAGAGAAGGCTGTATGGAGACCTCATAGGAACTTCCCAGTATCTGAAGGGTCCTACAGGGAAGCTGGAGAGGGACTCTTTGTCAGGAAGTGTAGTGACAGGAGTAACAGATACAAATTGAAGAAGGGATGAATTTAGGCCAGGTATTGGGAAGAAATTCTTTACTGTCAGGGTGGTGAAATACTGGAACAGGCTGCCCAGGGAGGTGTGGTGCCCCGACCCTGGCACTTTTCAAAGCCAGATTGCATAAGACCTTGAGCAAGCTGGTCTAGTGGGAGGTGTCCCTGCCCATGGAAGAGGGATTAGGACTAGATGATCTTTGAAGTCCTTTCCAATCTCTTAATATTCTATGATTCTATGATTAAGGAATCCTTTGGGTCATATAGTCTGCATCAACTGAAAGCAGATTAGATTTGGTACCACCAAGTTCACTCTCTTCTCATTTTCTTTTTGATGAAGGCAGATGGTAGAAAGCAGTGGATTCACAACCTTCACAAAACATCAGAGGACATGTCTGACACATAAGAGAGCAGAGCTCAACACACCACTGTGGCATTGGCTTCTAGAGTTGATCTGCAAAACGGTGTAATGCTGTCCTGCCACTCAGATAAAGCACACCAAAAAGCATGAAATGGTGGTCTTAGTGGGTTTTACAGACAAGTATGGAGGTCTACATGAAGGGGAGGAAGCAGAAATTGTACCTCTCTCATAAGCAGATCTGAGCTTTGCACACGTTTATAGCAAGTAACGGGGGAGTGGGAGTCGTGCCTTAGCCTGCCCAGATCCTGTATCAGGCTGGCAGCATTATTGGGAATTTCAAAGGAGCTCCAGCGAGATATATCACTGAGTTTATGTGCATGTACAAACTGGCTTACAAGACAAGTCTTGGAAACCCAAAGTTGAGATCCCAGAAAAAGCTCTCAGGGCTATGACTACTCAGCTTCCTGCAAAGGTGATAAATTGAAAAAAACCCAATCAGCTTCACCCTGATTACTGGAGCTCTGTTTATTCTTAGAGTAAGCAGCATCTCATCTATACTCTAAGGCAGGCAATCTGCAGTGTCCTATTCACTCATGGCTTTTCTGGCCCACATTTCTCATTGTTTGGAAATTTTCCCTCGTTACTTGTTTATGAGCATCTTGGACAAAACCACAAACTCAAACCACTCTGTATACACAGAACCTAGCAGGCATATCTAACTGATGACTACTTCATAAAAAGAGATGCAACAGTCTTCTGTAAAAAAAGTGCTTGCCTTTTGAATGGCTTGGGCTGAAATTCAGAAAAGTAACAGAAAACCACAGACCACCAAGCAGGAACCTGCCTTTAATCAATGAAACTTTCCTAGAACTGTGTTCCTTTTTCAGCTTCCAATGACATGAAAAGGAGGTGGTCTGGAAGGAGACATATTTCAGCATAGGTGCAGTTTTCAAGCTAGCCCAGTACTGTATGTACACTTATTTGATAGCATATAGAGAGAGAGTAGTTCCTGAAGAAGGGGAAATTAAGTTGTGGATTAAAACATCAAGAGAGTAGATTGAACACAAAGATAATTTGTCTTATTTGCTGCAAGGAAAATTGGAGAGATCACATGTTGAAGTTTATATGAGAGAGTCTGCTGCAGAATGGACCTTGGTTATCAATCTCATTCAAAGTCATTGTGGTGTCACACTCTGCCACACTTTTATCATCTCTGAACTGTCATGACCCTTCAGCTCTCCTCCTCAGCTGCTTCACATCATTCACTCTTCAACTCCACGTTACAGAGAGATGATCCCTCATTAGCTCTCTCCAGCAACCTGATTTAATCTGATTCAAGGTCTTCCACCATTTCTGTTCACTGTTTTTGTTCCTTAACTAAGTCACAGAGTGGGCAGCACCCCACCTCTGTAGATTAGAGTGCCATGCTGCCTGCAGCCTTTTCTACTCAACCCATGGGCACACCATGCTGGAGCTCAGCGCTGCTACAGGTAGCAGTGTATAAAGCAGAAGATGGCCTGCATCCTGCATGGCCAGACATTTATTCTGATAGATGTGGCCTCAGGCACATCCATATACCAAACCTCCTTCGCATAGCTTCCTCCAGGCAATCCTTCTAGAGACCACTGGAAAAGGCACACAGATTCAAAAGCCCATCTGTCTTCACCCCAGGCCAATTTCCCATCACAGCAGCTAAGGGAGAGTCAGCAAGCACCTTAATTATGGCTGTGATTGTGTTGAATATTTGATAATATATAACTACATTCTAAAATCAGGAACAACAGTTAAAGACCAAAGGGAGTCAGAATGAGCTTGATTGAACTTGTGGTACAATTTATAAGCTCTCTTTAGCAATACTGTCCACTTGGAGCACCTCTTTTGCCTTCCCTGCCTGGGAGACAGCAGGGAGAACGAACCTTTCTGTCTCCAACTAGGGGCATCCACCCTATTTGCTCTGCAGATGGGAAGTACACCTCAGGCAGCCCTGCCTGCTACAGGAATATGAGCATGACTGTCCTGCATCCTTGTTGGCTCCTACACACGGATACCTACAACATATCTCACAAGGGACTTTTTGTTTAGCCAGAGCACAGGAAGCAACAGACTGTGCTGCTACAGCGAAATGTCATGTTGCAGGGAAAGAAGATGACTGCAGACTTCCTCCTTCTTGTATTTTAGGACCTCTCAACTAATATCCCTACTGTGTCTGACACCAGAGCAGTCATTTAAACTCTCTGTCTCAGTTCAACCACTTGCATTTTTATCCTGTCTCAATTATGAATAGTGAAATAGTCCACAGGTACTGACTGGACTGTGTGCAGCACTATATAGGATAATAACTGGATACAGTTCCACATTTATGTGATCAACATAGGGTTCACTGTCACAGACTGGTCTGCTGTTTGCTCCTAGAACAAGCCCAGACCCCTTCCAAACCCTAGGACTCTGACACACTCTTGCCACAGGTCCTTTCCTGCAGCTTAAATGTCTTTTCCTTTGAACCTACACTTTTCTTAAAATGTACTTAATATTTTTAAATTTGTTTCCAAGTCATCCAGAAACGTTAACAGTGAAGTGCTGTCTTCTAACTCAGGTTTAATATCAAGACTCCAGGAAAGATATTCTGTCCAACAGTCCTAATAAGAGGTTTAAGATGCAACTGATGCCGCACTGAGGGCTTTCAAAGGCACAAGACGTGGCATAATGAGCTCCCATGATGTGGTTATGGCCAGCTGCTATGATGTGGGTGCCCAGCTACTCCCAGTAACCTTGATACCAACCTTCCTGATAAATGAAAATCTATCCTCCCTGTCTCCAATTGTCTGCCCTTACAGTTACATCATTACAGAACAGTATCAGATCTTGTTTATTCTGAAGTACCTATTAAGCTATCTTTCTTTAAGCTTTAGGAAGCTGCTGCAGCTGTTTTTAGGAATACCTAAGCTAAGAATGAAAAAGCAACAGGAAAATATCAGTGCAGGCTCTTTTGGTTGTTTTTTGGTTTTTTCATCATCCCTGTGAACAGTAATACACTAGATTTTCTAGCACAACTCCTGTGTTACAGAATCATTGTCTTGTGCTTAAGCACAGGTGCTTCTCATTGTCAGACTACCTGCCCACTGGTAGAAACAGGGTTAGGGGCTGGCATTAATATAATCATGGCCTAAGTCTTGGATCAGTTTTTTTTCAGTGCATGTAGAGTTAATGGTGTATGTCCATGTCAAGAATCATTGCAGAAACACGACCTGCCAGAATTTCAATATCATGTTTTCAGACAACAGCACAGGCAGTATAAAGAGAAAGATGAAGCAATCAGAGTATGAGAAAAACAGCTTTTACTAATTTGTGGCATATCTGTAGGGCCTTTGGCACAGACCAAGTCTCAACACTGTGCCCTCTGCACAAACCCTATCAAAAGGTGGTAGCCTTGCCTGAGAGTCCCATATCAGAGAGGTGGGGGAGGAGGGACAGAGATGTAACAGGGACACTGTGCCCGGCACAGAAGATAAAAGGGAAACAGTACCATAATTGGGACCAGTTTTCAATTTTCTCCTTTGTGGTTTTTTAGGAGTGAAGAGCGAGTATATCTGACAGCTAGATGTTTAGTAAGAGTCTGGAGAAGGGGAAAGCAAAGATTGCAGACCCTGGGCTGGTGGCAAGAATTCCAGGAAGAGGTGAGTCAAAGCACAAGTAATTCTTGGTAGAGAGTGGAGGAGGAGATTATCTGGCATTCTGTAGTTCCTGAAACCATGGAGGTGGATAAAAGCATCCAGTGAGAGATAAAATGAAGCAGGAAGGGTCTGTCCCTAAGGACAGCTGCAGGATGAACCAGAACAACAAGTACCTTAGCTTAAAAATGCAGAAGAAAACAGGGGACATGAGAACAATCAGTCAGAGAGACAGCCTGGAAAGACTCTGGGCAATCAGATTCCAGGCTGGGAGAGAGTAAACAGAAAGAATAAAAAATAGCAGTATAAAAGAAGGGGATTATTAAAAGGCAGGGCAGTCAAACACATAAAAGAGAGGAAAGAGAAACATGGAAGCCTGTGTGGTACAAGAAATCTTTCAGATCTGATGAACCAAGCATGCCTATTCTGCGGCTGTTCATTTAAGAGCTAAAAACTTACAAGGGTGGAAATTTTATTAACAACAACAAGAACAACAACAAAACAAAACAAAAATACAATACAAAAAAAATAACCCAGCCAACAACAAAAAAAAGACCCCCACCAAAAAAAAACCAAATCCCAAAACCACAAAAAAAACCCCACAAAACCACCAACAACAAACCAACAAACCAAACAGCTCCAACCCCAACAACAAACCCAAAACCACATAAAATCCCCTTTCCAAACTACCTCATGGAAGAGAAAAACAAACTTCTGGGAAGGAGAGAAAAAGCCTAGCTCCCTCTTAGTTATAGTTCCAGCTACCATTCTTACTTCATAATTATTTACTAACCCACCCCCCCAGTGGCTGCTCAGCTAGGTAAAAGCATGCATTACTTGGTGATGGCTTGTCCAGCTGGAGTGTGTTCTACCTCGTACCCTTCTCTCCTCAAAACATCAATCACTGTGTTGTTGCCCATGAAGTGACCTGCAGTTAAAAGAAAAATTACATCAGAACACAGCAACCACATGGAAAGAGGGAGAAGAACAACAAAGTCCTTCCTCATGACAGGAGATGTGCCACACTCAAGGCAGGCAGGGCTTTATCACTCCCCATCAACATGCACCAGAAACACAGGATCTCTAATGAGTGATTGCTGAACTTTCCCAAGGTCACTTCAATTACTACGTTCTGCCTTTCTAAAATGCAGATGTGATTGCAATTACTCTGTTCCCACAGGTTGTTGCATAATGGGCTGCCCAGGAAGGTGGTGGAGTCACCATCCCTGGAAGTGTTTAAGGAAAGACTGAATGTGTCACTTAGAGCCATGGTGTAGCTGGCATGGTGGTGATTGGTCAAAGGTTGGACTTTATAATCTCAGATGTCTTTTTCAACCTAACTGACTCTGTGATTATGAGGCCATTTTGGATTACTTGAGGGAATAAGAGATGAAGTTTGGACAGCCCTGTTCAAGAGCAGCAGTGAGTCTACCACTGGTGGTGATGAAAAGAAGGGCAGAATCCGACCACATTTTAACACTCTCCACTCTGAAAACAAATGATTTAGATCATCAAACTGATCAACTTCTTCATTATATGCCACTGGGGCCAGAAACTTGACCTCAGCTGTGCTGATGAAAGGACTTAGTTTTAGAGGGGCTTAGATAGTTCTGCCCTGATTCTGTGACTTACATCTCCATTCCATTCTCAGACAGCTGTGGTGGCTGGTAAGATTGCATTTTGGCATCATAGTGAATTCATGACTATTCAAAGACTGCAGGAGCTTTCCTGACCTGAGCTGAGGAGCTCTGCTCACAGAATGTCTTCCACCATCACTCTAACCTGTCATCAGAGCAGGCTGCTGTGAAGCAGAAGAAAGAGAGAACAAAGAGAAAAAAAAGAGAGAGCAAAAGCCTTGCATACTCCCTCATAGATCTAGCTTTCATAAAACATTTCTTCATTTAACAGCCTACATAAATTAAAACTGGCCTTTGGCAAATTACTCATTAGAGTGATCCTTTGTTTTTGTAGATGTACACAGTGCTAAAACTGATAAGTAACTCCAGAAAAACTGTTTTCTGACACTACTGTTCATAAATACATGGCAATAGAACCAACAGAATGATTCTAGTGACCAGGGAAAGCAAAAAGTCATAAAGAGAATTCTAACAGTGCTGAGAATATAAGGAGACTAAACATAAGGGATTAATCACTTTTCATTACAAAAGGGGTTGAATGAATTGGAGCACAAAAATTCTAGTTTCTCACACCACAACAGCAAATTGCTTATGATGTACCAGCTTAAGGCATGAGTTGGATGGTACCATTTGAACACAAGATGAACTTTCCCCCAAAGCCTAAGAGCATAAACCAGTCTAGCTCAAATGAAACCTTTTAACTGAACACTGCAATGCACACCCATTGGGCACCATATTTTCTGACACAGTAATTGGATTTTGCCCCACCTCCTCAGATTAAATTTTGTCTTCAGAAGGAGTAAAGCTTATGTACCATTATGTTGGCCTAACCTAATACTGTTGGTATCTGTTGCTTCCCGATGGCTCAGCTCCAGGTACAGTTAACCAAGAATTCCCTCATGCCAGCAAAAAAGACTAATTGCAGCAGGGAACAGGAATGACTGTCATGAAATACTGTAATTGAGTAAAATTAGCTACTGTAAAACAGACACTAGGTATATAAGGTGCCAGATCTTCCTTCTGTCTCTTACCTTTAACACAGAGGGGAGGTATGTGTAAGGGAAGGGGAGAGGGATTCATTCCTCCTTACCTCCACACCTCCACACAGCAGAGGAAGGGGTGCTTCCAAAGGGTGATCCATTCCTTGCAAATGACAGGGAGGTAGGACAGCTTGGACTTGTAGAGAAGTGCCTCTCAGATGACAAGGATAGGGGAAGTGTACATTCCAAGTTCAGATGAGGCACTCACCTCATGCAGGCAATGGTGCATGAGCCAAATCTCATCTTCAGAAGTGAAAAGCAGTGCCAAGTCTCTAAACTCATATTTTCCTAACCCAAATCTTTCAGGAGGAAAGGGACAAGACATAAAGATAACCAACCTATAGGGCAATGTATGGTCTTAAAATAATTTTCCTCAAGCCAGTTTAAGAGCTTACAGTTAAATGCATTTCAAGAGTGAGCTACTGAATAGCTGCTCACGCCATCAAACATACTGCTCCTACATCAATCTTCAGTCACCCTTGCTCAGAGCAGTGATTTAGAGTGGAATGTAGGAAGTCACTGTAGCACATGGATGAACCCCATTTCAATCAGTCAACCTGCTTGAGTGATTTTCTGTAGCTGAGCTCTTTATTTTTAATTTAATTTAATGCAGTGATAAGAATATCTCTTTTATCACAGTTATCTGTACATACTTTCACAGAGTGCCTTTGCTCATTGTTGCCAAGGCAGTGAGTTATGCCTGCATGTGAGAGAAAAATGATGTGCTAATGTTGTGCAAAGGAGAACATGTGAAATTAATAAATATGTGTAAAACAGATGCATAAAAATACAAACAGGTATGTGATATTGGATTGTTCACAAGACACAATCAATCAGGAGCCACTAGGACCATACATAAGGGGTTAGGTGATGCAGTATTCACTATCCAAAAGGTGGGGCATTCGCTCTCCATGAGACAGAGTTTGTGTGAGGCCCAGAGAAGGTACAGGTTAAACTGAGTGAGACACAAAATTTAAAAAAGCAGGAGGGTGAGGGTTTGAGGTACAGAACCCCACCAGGAGCCTCTCTAGAGTCAGAGATTTCAACTCATTACTGGGGACCACAACAAAAAGTACTCACTGGTGTATGAGAGATCAGATTGCCAAAAACAGTGGTAAGAAACACAAGAAAGATTCACTCTCCAAGGTTTAAGATGAAGCAGCTATTGCTGCAAGGGAGACTTAGATAAGTCACGTGACAGGGTGCAGGCCTCTTTCACCTGTTTTCTATTTTAGCCTAACACACTTGAATGCTCCCCAAAAGAAAGGCCCAGGGCTCTGTCCTATCAGAAAGCCTGCTCTTTTCTTTCTGTACATAGCCCTGCATTATCCTCACACCACTAGGTGAAGAGATGCCTCCAAGAGGTCAATTTACTCTGGCAGGGGGTGGGGAGTCATGAATCTTTATTCCTCTGTGTTCAAGCTCAAAGAGAAACTAAGAAGCTGTTGTGTGGACCAGCTCAGCCATGCACTCTACTGGAGAGTAAATAAGACCCAGGTCTTTAATCTGCACTGAAAGGAGATGGCATGCAGGGACCACAACAGGCAAAATGCTCAAAGAACAGCACAGTTTGACCAATGTGCACTTGCAGACTTGAGCATACATTGTGTGCTTCTGACCTTCCTCAATAGCCATACCCAATCCTGCAGAATACGGGCTGCTAAAACTGCCCTGGAACCTGTGTCTCTTGCTTGCAGCTTTTACTGTCCGTGCTTGCAGAGCTGCTTCTGTTTGCAGCAGAGCTAAACTCTGCCAGTTTAGGTAAGTCCTACCTAGATGTCTGTGGGTTTCAGCAGAGATTGTTGAACCCAGATTCGAGCCATTGTGAGTCTGAAATATTTCTGCATCTAGTGAAAGGAACTAGGAAATATTGCAAAGCAATGGTTCTGTTTCTGTTACTAAATTTTAATTTTTCACCAAAACCAAATCTATAAGACTCATGAAAACTATACTCCTCTCTAAATTTCAATGAAATCAACTATTCAAGCAGATAAATAAAGTTCTTTGACCTCTTAGAGTTGTGTAAGAGGAAACACCCAAGTACACATCATTCTGTATTTTCTTTGGTAGAAAGATGGCACTTCCCATCTGCCCCAAAAGCATGTCAAGACCTCACCATTTACAAACATCCCAACACAATGAATCACTGGACATACATGTAAAGACACCAAAATGTTTGTTAGGAAACCTGATCTTAACTGCTGACTTCCAAGATGTTGTGGGAACAACTAAAGCACAGAATTATAGCACTGCAATCACAAAACAACGTAAGTTAGTCCAGCCACTGGGGACATCATAAATCTGGATGTTTATTTGGACAGCAAGCACTCAAGTGGACTTTTGGTGCCAGAGACTCTATGGGTCACTGAAACAAATATTTTCAAGAAAGTTTTAGAGGTATGGATCTTACAATTATTTGGAAACTTTCATTGCAAATGCCTGTGGCAATTGTCATCTGCATTAATTTTTCATAACTTTGCCTTTAACATAAACACAGTTATACTTTTTAGGTACACACTGGGATGCAGAACTTCTAAGTAATTTTAAACCAGCTACTACAATTATGAAGGAAAAAAGCTAGAAAAATATTTATTATGATCCAAAGCAAATGAAGGAAAGCAGCTGATCTGGCAAATTAAATTACAAATCAGCTTCCTTCATACATATGCTTTCTGCACACACTTTTCAAGAGGAAGACACTTTTTTCTAGTGTGAGTACAATGCACTCAGGTGTAGTGAGCTCACACTTCACTTCTCCCAGAATCAGGAGGAGGAAATTTTCACAGTTATATTAGCTAATCCAAGCAACATATGGAAAACAGAAATCAGTCGTTAGTGGCTGGAATTCCAAATCTGCCATTTAGTGTATCAAATGCAAAACATGTAATACTAAATCCAGTAAATTCTTGTTTCTCACAGACTTTCCAGAAAAGTCCAGGACAGAAACCAAAGAACAAAGAGCATGGTACTCTGACAAATTTAATACTGCAGGGAGGAGGAAATGACAAAGATTGAAAGGGATAAGGTGGCACCAGTGATGCTGTAAGTCAACTTAAAGAATTCCTGCATTCACATTAGGTGAGAATAAGGATGCTGCTTTAAAATACTTTGACAGGCTTGCAGGTCAAATCCCATACAAACAGTCCTCCCATGCCCTCCTGTATTTTTCAGACTGCAAACCTCCAAGCAAAATCTTTCCTGTGATTACCTACAAGATGAAATATTAATGAAATACTACTCCATAAACTTCAAACCCAAGGTTTTATCCTACTGAGACCATGATAAGTGTTTGTCCACAAATATATGATTTCCTGGAAAACTTTTATTAGTACGAAACCTTAGTGGACCATACTTCACTATTCTTGAACCAAACAGGAAAATTTGGTGGGCACAGCTGCGGAGCAGTGGTGTCCTCTGTGCCCAAAAAAGTACTTTCCCTAGACATTGAAAGACTTAAAGAAAGTGCCTCAAACTTGAATTTGCTCAGGAGGAAAAAATAAAATCTTCCATTTCTTCAAAAGTGATGTAGTTTGCTTATCAACTCACCTATGTAACTTCTCAAAGCAGATGTTGTGCAAGTAGCCTTGCACAACCTGGGAAAATGGTCCAATACCATGGAAAAGAAACATGTGAAGTTACAATTTGCATGAGCCAAAATGAAGGCATTTTTTTTGTGAAAGATAAGAAGATATTCGTCTGCCTGTTTCTGTCAAAAATTAGGCTTCTTAAATGTAAGATGTATTTTTTATCCCAGGGATTCCCATTTTTACCTTTGGGCAAAGTCAAACATTCTGACAATCTACAAAAATTGAAGCTAGAAAAACCTTTTTCACTGGTTATAAAACCAAATTTATGACTAAATTAATACAAAAGAAAAGTTTACATGCCCATATTGCTTGTTTTGTAAAAAATTAGTTAAGAGAAACAGCTTACCTTCAGGCAGCCTTAGCTACTGGGTATCTATCTATTGGAAGTTTTCCACTGATCAAGCCTTAGGTTATGAGACAAGAAGACCCTTATGGAGGTGACCATGCTAGCAGCCAGCACTATGTTACCAGTAAGGGAAGGAATTACCAGTGTAATATCTGAGCTACAGTACTCACAGACACCTCTGCCACTGGACCTGCTCCCATCACACACCACTCCTTCCTTCCCTGCAAAAAACTTATTAAAGGCTTGAAATTCCCCTAGCTCAAAACACACATTACATAATGAAAGCTTTCCTACTTTAGCTGCCCAGAAAAGGCAGTAATGGGCAAACCCAGCACTGATAAGAAGACTGTCAGTACCTGAGCAGAAACAGCGCAGTATTTTGGCCTGGCTGATTTTGACAGCTGCACTAATATATTAGAACAGAGGTTACTGCTCTAATGGAGAAATGCAAAGCTTTCTTCATTTCAGTGTCAGAGATGTCAGGAGTAGTGCCCTTCATGTGAACCCTGGGGCACTGGATGTGGGTCCTGCCTCCACACAACATTATCTTTCCCCTTCAGGGGTTGTTGTTCTAATAAACCCTGTCATTAGCATTCTGAAGACTCAAAGAGCCCACTAAGGAAAACAGTCTCAAAGCTGCTGGCTTGTATCTGGCATTCTCAGATTACAGAGGTACAGGCACACCTTCAGGCACTCAGCCTTTCCTTCCACCCAAGGAAGTTAAAATGCTGCTGCATTCCAGAGGCAGAAGCATGCAGGCAATCATCAACCCCTTTGAGCCCAGGGAGAAGTGAGGTGGCCCCACAAGACTAATTTAATCTGTTTTTAAAATCTATTCTATGGTTGTCTTCCTGCCAGCTTCTTTTTTCCTTTTCCAGGTTCCACAAATATTCACCTTCTTACGGACTTTTCATGGACTTACTCATCAAACACTTCAAATCTTTTACGTAAGGCATAGGTAAATCTACATTCCCTATGCAGCCCTATCTCCAATTACAAATGTACTGATGGCAGCTTCAAATTTTCCACGGTGGATTCTGAATTCCCACCAAATTTCAAAGTGATATCTCATTTCCCTGAGCAACTTCTGTATTCCCATGGCAGGTTTTTGTTTGGTTTTGTTTTATGGGTATAAACACCAATACAAACTAGACAGAGACATCCTGGTTTTGGGTTTAGCAGTGCTGATTGCTTTTTACACCCACTGCTGACAGATCCTTTCTCCCATCTTTTCTTACCCAGAGACAATAAATCTTGCTCTTCCTGAATAATTTCTCATGAAAAGAGTCCAGACGAAATAGAGAATGTCAAGAAGTACGACTGAACAGCTCTACATGGAAATAGTACAACCTAACACACCACTCAGGTTCAGCAGAATTCCACTTTCCCCTGGAATTTTTATTTTGGTTTGGTGTTTTCTTTGTTGTTGTTGTTGTTGTTGTTGTTGTTGTTTTCTTTTTGTGACAGAAGGATTAATGAAAAAGGGTTTAGACATTCCTGTGGATCCAACGCATGTGGCACCTCAGGCTGACACAAAACTGACCTCTCACATCACAAGGACTGCCTCAAAATCTAGAGAAGCTAAAGGAAGCCATTTGGTAGACTACAGCAGACTAGGGTAACCATTGATGGTAACACATTCTGTCTGGGAAAAAAAACAGTCAGTCCCTGGAGGTTTGACTCCATACAGTCTGACTAATGCCAAATAAACACATTTGTTATTTCTTTTAGTAATTAGAAGAAATGGTAGCTGAAGAAGTTCTCACCAACATCCCTTTTTTCTTTGTGTTAATGGTGGCTTACCAACATCCACTATATTTCAAAGCCTCAGAATAATGTTTTTGTCAGGAGCAAGAAAAATAGCTCTAAGAGAAAAAGGAATTTTCCAGTGTTCTCAAGATTAAGAGGACCAGCTTCTGAGGTTGTCAAATCAGCCAGCCTCTCTCACTGAAGTCAGTAATTTCTTCCATAGGGATACAAGGAGTCTTAGATCCCTCTGTACTTCTTATTCATGAGCTGACACTTTGGAGTTTCTCAGCTGTTCAAAGAGGCAGGAGAGACTAGAGGGAATTTAAACCTGGCTCCCAGAAACATGGCTTCAGCAGAGGTTTTGTCTGTCAAAATAAAGTCAAGATCTCAAGCCACTAAGTATGCTTCCTCCTACATAATAAAAACCCAAACTCTTTTTTTTTCTCTCTCTCTTATTCTTTAGCCCCTTCAACAGAAACCGTAAGTAAGCTGAAGGAATAAAATGGAATAAAATGACCATGCTGAAGAAACACCCATCTAGAACTGAATCTGGTTAGAAACATCAAGGAGAACATGAAATGCCTCTACTGGCATGTCAGCAGTAAAATGTAGACTAGATAAATATAATCTAAGCACTGAAGGGGGCAGAAGACCTGATGACAAAGAATGTGGAAAAGGCCAAGCACCAAATGTCTTTGTTACTTTATTTAGGAGTCAAACCAACCTTCAGGAATCTCAAGTTCCTATGACTAGGGGGAAAGTCCAGGGCAAAGAAGGTTCACTATGGGTGGAGAAGGATCAGGTTAAGGAATATTCAAATAGACCAGCCACGTTCAAGTCCCTGTAGGATACATCCAGAGAAACTGTGTGAGCTTTCTTAATGTCACTAGACTATTCTGCCTGGACAAGAGAAGGCTTGGGGGCCATAACTTACGCATAAATACCTGATAGGAGGTTGCAAAATAGACAGAGCAGAACTTTTCCCAGCAGTAATGTCCCATGAAAGGACAAGAGGCAACGGACAAAAACTGGTATACAGGAAATCCCACTTAAACATAAGAAAAAGCAGCTTTAGTGATTAAACACTAGAAGAGATTACCCAGAGAGATTCTGGAGTCTTCATCCTTGCCCATACTCCAGTCCTAGGACAACTGTTCTCTCTATATGATCCTGCTCTGAGCAGAGGGATGAATCAGACAATTTCCAGAGCTCTCTGTCAGTATCAACTATCCCTTCACTCCGAGGTTTAGCCAACATGCATCACCCTTCTAAAACCAGAACTTGGACAAGTGGTAAAACTCCACAGTACAGCAGGACAATGAAGCTCTGCTATGTCAGTGTTCCCTTCCTAGACAAACCAGAAACCTGTGGCATTACCTGGCTGGCTGGCTGTGGAATCACATGTGCCATCACGGGCTTAGCATCCAGATCCTGAATGTGCCACTCCAGAATCCAGTGAAATTAAAAATGCATAGGGAAGGAAGACTGCTGGTGAAAGATTACAGCTGGCTTTGCTTCACAAGTTCCACCACTGGCAACAGGGAGTAGGCCTGGCTTGTAACCCTGGTGCTGCCATACATAAGGGCCTGTCCACAATTAAAATAAATCTTTACTTAACATAGTGGAATGCTGCTGGCATTGCCAACTCTCTTTTCCCATGCTTTGCTCTAATTCCCTCAAAGAGACTTACTTTGGCTTGAAACTTTCCTTGTTTGCACTGTGGCCAGAAGCAAAGTGTTTTGGATCTTTTCAGCAAAATCTGCTATTTTTTAGTTCTCCACTTTGGTGCAAATTACTTCCAAACATAAATAGTTCCAGAAATGAGCTCTGACTGTGAAGCGTTTTTGACCAAATATAGGGAGAGTTTGCCTGATTGATTTTAAGAAAGGCATAAAATGTGGTGAATCTAATGTTGAATTGGTTATGGCCCAAATTGCCACATGTAATTCCATGTAAGAAGTCAACATCTATAGCCATGCAGCTGTATCATGACCTGAAAAGGGAGGACACTTCTTTTGCACATCTCTAAATGCCATCAATCCAGTTGGAATATAAAATAAATCAGTATTTTCTGATTTTCCTCCATTTAAAATAAAAATACCAAGAGTAGTTTAAATAACAAGACAAAGTATAAGTAATCCCACAGTCACCCACAAACCATGATCTTGTTTGCATATACTTGATGATAAAACTTGTTTTTTCAATGGTGTTTTGTTAATGGAAAAATTGAACTTTACTTTCAAAAAGTCTAGCTGTTTTAAAAATAAATAAAAGGTCAAAAAATCTGGAAAGAAAACAACTAAAGTCTTCCCTCCCCTTCTAACTGGCAGAGCCTTAAGTATCCTACTACCATTTTAATACAGACTTGTCCTGCAGTTTGTAAGCTAATGCTAGGAGATACTTTCTTCATGGGTGGTCAGAAGAGGGCAAACCACCACACAGTCATGTTTTGTTTCCATTCCTATAGCCTTTGTTTTTTCCTTCTCTTTTCCTACTCTTCATTCTAACCTGCCTTGTATGAGCACTTTCCTGGAACCTTTTCACAGTAACTAACAGCAGTACAATTCCAAGCTTAAAACTGATCACAAGATGTTTGTTCATCATCACTGCTTGCTGGCACAAAAATAACTCTTCCACATAATTATCTATCACATACAGCAATCTGCATAAGCGAAAGGCTGAATTAGCTTGCTGGAAAACAATAAAAGGCTGCATTCATAATTGCAATATGCACTCAGGAAACCTCAGAAATCTGTAGAAATTGATCTGTTTTCTGCAATATATCCTGTGATGCTACTTCTCGTTTAGATGCTTAATAAGAAACAAATGAAACAAACAAAACAAATAAACAAACAAACAAAAATCCACCAAAAAACCTCATGCAGTCAAACAAGGGTGTAATCAAGAATTGTGCTGCTAAATGTGGGAGGCTGGCAGTATCCTTTGAACAGAACTATTTGGAAGAGCAGATGACAGCAGAGGACAGACTGGTATTAAAGCCAGACAGTAATTAGAGACAATTTCAAGATCAGTCCAAAATCCCCAGAGAAGACATGGAAACTGTCTGGGTTCAAAAGTAGGATGGAAAAGCATGAGAAGAGCACACTAGGTGCTTGGAGATCAAGCCATTCATTTAGGTACAAGGCTTCCGGGAGTGGAGCAGTATAGAAGTGTTGGCAATCAGGACACAGAAAAGGCGGAATTGGGAAAATGAAAGGAAAAAGAAAAGCAAGATCCCAGTAAGCCTGGGAAAGGATTTTAGTACTGTCAAGAAGGCTGAGAACAAGAAAGCTGAGAAATTAGGCAGGACAGGGATTTGTCCTGGTCCTGCAGTGCTTCTGGGCTCTGGGGCAGTGCTGTGCACACCAATGACAATGAAGACAGCCTGGGGCAGAAGGGCAGGAACAGAAAGAAATTGATGGGAGGGGAAACATGACACAAAACCATCTAAAGATATAGGATTTGCAGCTGCTGGGGTTCAGAGTGTAAGGAGAGGAAGAAGCTCTGTCCTTTCAAAGGATCTTGCTCCTGGATATGTCAGAGGGACATATGCCTGCTTACACAGGCTGCTCATCACTCAAGCTGTGATGCAGTAACCAAAGCCCAAATACCTGCAACTGGCCTCCTGACAGAGGAGTAGCTACCTGCAACAGACCTAACTTGGACTTGGGGCTGGCACATGCTTTGGTCAGAAACATCAGTGGAGCAGGTTCACATGTGGTCAGAACTTCAGCAGTGGAGTGCAGCAATGCCCTGCTCTTAGCCTACACAAAGACATGACCAGAATCTACACAACCAGGGCCTGCTTCACTGTTCTTTGTGATAGCAAGCTGCACAGACCAGTGATTCTGCAGGAAGACTGCAGGTTACAATCTTCACACACATGTGAACAAACATAGTCAGCCATCTTTCCTGACAACCAGGCTCTCACACATTGGGCCCTTGTTATGCTAAATTTGTAACCACAACTTCTTGCTGCAAGTACAGAAATTCTCACAGAGTCTGAATACAAATGCTTTTAGTGTTTAAGTAAGTATTTCCTTGCCTTGTCTAGATCTTTCGTCCCCACTAAAGCAGTATGCACTGTGACTGGAAAACCACATGTGGATACTGACATCAGTCTCAGTTTTCCCCCTTTCCCAAAGGCCATATGGCTCATGGTGGAGGGATGTGATACTTCTCTGGGAATTAGCGCCTGTCTTTTCTAACACTGATCCTTCTTCCTTTCTCTGGAGCTAGAATAAAGGATGGGAGTCATGACAAAACAATCATGCTCATACCCTCCATCCAGCCATAGTCTGAAGCATAGATGCTAACCTTATTGAGTTGGATGTGCTGCTGGATGTGCCTGTAGAGTCCTGCAGACTGCTAAGAGACAGAAAATGGAGTAGGTTTTCCCCAGCTGGGCCCACATGTGCTGCTCCAAAATAGTAGCAGACACAACTTCTTTGTGGGAGTGCAGTGAAAGAGGTAAGGAGCTACAGGAGGAAAAGAAAGGCAGAATTGTGCCTTGCTTCTTCCCTTGCATTTATTGAGCCCTTAGATTCACAAAATTTGGCATATTCTTCTTTTGAACATGTCCTTGAAAGGTTAATTCAAGTACTGGTGCAGCCTCAGACGTGCTGCCTTTCATTTCAGCTCCCTATTCCTTGTGTCCTCTTGCATTGGTTGTCCAGACAATAAACATGTGTATGTCTATGACCAGTTCCTGCTGTGCATGCACTGTAGCTGACTCAGTCTCTTTGCCTCTGCATACAACAAATATGTCTGTAATAAACAGATATGGCAGGAAGCACATGCACTGTGAGCTCTTTGCACACTGAAGAAAAACAGTCTCCTACACCAAAAAGGTTTTCCTACTAGGGTACAACTATGAGGGAAAAGCTGAGTTCTGTGTCCACCACGGTAAAAATACTGACCCCTCTTTAAACTGAGGCAAGGATTTGCAAAATGCTTCTAAAGGACACGGGAAGGATGAGTTCAGGTTGAATGGCACCACAGTCACATACCAGCTCCAAATGCAAAGAAGAAACTCTTGTCTGGGTGCTCTTCCAGCAGGTCCTTCACCCTCCTGCCCATTCGCTCATTTCGTTTGTAGATGAGCTCCTGCCGGAAGTAGCTGTCTATTTCTTGGGCAGTAATGCGTTCGTGGGCTGGAAGTGTAGCATTAATGAAATTTGGGACCTAAGGTAGAAAAAAAAAAGTCTTCATGAAAGGGGAATTTATTTCAAAGGCAGTCATCATGGACAGGCATTTTTGCTCCACACAGAGTGTAGCAACTGCCTCATCCCTCAAGGCACAGCCAGTAGGACAAAACTCAAAGCAAGCTAAAAAAATACTTATCAAACTTCTAATGATGCATGGTGCGCCATTTCTCTCAATGTATTATTTCATAAGCTAGCCAGATGGATTTTTTTATTCAAAGTCAACAAATACTATCATTTTGCCACATTGAAGACCCTAAATCCTGATTGCTCAGGTGAAGAAAGTAAATATTTGCCCCTAACTGCCTTTAGCTACATACCTCTTTCTTAAATTGCCATAGGTATGACATAACCATAATGATAATTACACTCTTCTAAGACAATTTGACTAGTATCAGAGCCCTCGGGCTGCTAAAGAATAACTGTGCAGTAGTTTCAAAAAATCCCTAAACTTTAAGAGGGCCAGATTTTGTCAGGAAAGAACACATCATCACCTCCAGTTGCCCTGTCCTGACGATATCTTTTAAAATGCTGGCTTCCTCCCCTGGGGCCCCCAAGGACAGCTGTGGCTGCACACTACCATGACCTCTTGCCAGTGGAGAGAAAACATGGGTCTGCAATTGTTGCAGCAAGCCTGGTTTCTTGACAAGTTGCTTTAGGCATTCAGTTATGGGGAGGGTTAACTAAAGGCCCTGCAAGCAGTGATTTCTGGACAGCAGAGCCACTAATAAGCCAGGTGCTTGCCTCTGCAAGGCTACAGCAGATGACGAGCCTTTGGAGCCACTCAGAGACTATTGAGGATCTTTCCAACGGGTAGGTAGCCTGCAGGTAGTCATATACTAGGCAAGCATGGAGTCAAATGGAACTTACTGAGAAGTTCTGCTTAAAACATAAACAGACAGTGTTGCAAACTGTCAGTATTCAGCTCTGCTGCCAAGGAGAGTGTCCTGAGGTGGAGCCCCTCACATTAAGTAAAGGACAGTTTTTCCCTTGGCAACATGTGTGTCTCAGAAAGAGCTGCTGTCTCCAAGCACCTAGGGGCAGTGTCTGCAGTCTGTAACATCTCCACAGGAGAGTTCTGCAGCATCTGCATCCTCTTAAAATGCTGGTCTCCTCTGAGAAATCCTTTGAAACGTGTGCATGGAGTGCACAGTGTAAAAGCTAGGCAGCATTAATGTCCAGGATGCCTGCACCTGCAGGAGGGTGAGTATGTGGGACAGGAAGGCAGCAGCACACACCCAAAGCTCAGCACCAGAGAAGCAAGAGTTAGTATGACCCTGCAGCTCTGCAGCTCTGCACCGTATGTATCAAAAGGTCATAGCAAAATGGTTATTCAGCACAGAAAGCTCAGGTATCAACACCTATTCAGCACTCTAAGGATACAGCCTGTGTTTTCACTGATGTGCACAAATTGCCAGGCAATACCTCACAAACAACAGAGAGGCCTGATGTCTCAGCCTGAGGTTAGTTAATCTAACAGCCCAAACAGGCCAAATTGGTCCCTGCTGGGCATTTTCTCATGGTTTAAAGATCAGTGTTACATTCCATTGCGCTGCTTAGGAAACCATCTCCATAAACTCAAGTCTGTGAGGTCTCAGAAGGTCTCTTTTCCTTCACATTCAGTCTAAATCCATCTTTTCTTTGTTTCACTCTATTTCTTTTCTTTGGGCCTTGTCCACAGAACACAATCATACTGATAGGGGACATTAAAAAGCTTGTAACTTGCCCAGACTTACAAAAGCATCCAAGTCACGAGTGCATTTCTCTGTTCCTACAAGAGAGCCTGCTGTTGCTTTCTGTTGGCATTAGGTTTGCTCATACCTAAGCTAGCATAATTCCACAGGATCCTTAAGAAAGTAAAATATTAACTCATAGAGCTTTGATGCTAAAGCCAACACGGCACTCATCCAAAAGGGAAACCCAGGTGCACCTTCACTGTTTGGGTGCAAGAGAGGGCTTGAGGTGGTGCAGAGTCCTGGAACAGAAGGCTTAGGAAAGCAGGTGTGCCAGGGAGCCAGCAACTTGCCCCTGGCCCTCACCCAGAAAGGGCATGCCTGAGGAGAGACGAGCACACATGTTACAGGGGTTAGCACTACAGAGAGATGCGTGAAGTACCAGGGCTGCAGTGGCAAGACTCACTTGAGAAGTGTCATGGTTGAAGATGATGGAGCTGAGGTCCCCACAGTTGTAATGCTTGATAAGGTCTTCTGTCGTATAGGGGATCTGGAAACTGCCTGCTCGGAGGCTCTCCTGCTGCAAGAGAGTCTGATTCAAAGCAAAGACCACCTGAGGGAGGGGGAGAAGGGAGGAAAAGACAGAGTTCCTGGTAAGTTCTCTTTTCATCCCATGAGAAGGTCACAGACACACAGCCACCTGCTGAAGGCTCTCTGAAGCTGCTCCTGCTCTGAGCCTGCCAGTCTAGACATCACCAACCCATGCCTCCTACAGCTCCACAGATACTCACACCTTGGATCCTGGCTGTTCAGAGGGAATGGTCTCACCACATTTAACTCAATGGGGTTTTGCCTGTGACTTGATTTATATAGATGATAACAAAAGGGCAGGCTGAAGTGGGGCAATCTTGCTCCTTTAAAGGACAGTTTGCCTGACCACAGAGACCCAGGCCCTGACAGGCTCCTGTCCCCGTAGCTGCTCAGCCACCTACCTAAATTAAGCAATTCTCCTTGTTTGCCCTTTCTTCCTCATCTGCAAGAGCAGCCACAGGCTGTTGTTTCCTGCTTTGTGTCTCCTCTCAGGCACCACATCTGTTTCAGGCAGGAATGGCTCTCTGGAGCAGGCCAGGGAAGAGTGGTGGCTGTTGGGGGACACCGGAGGAAGCTGCTCTCCCTGCAGCTGCTCAGCACTCAGTCTCGCTGACAGCATTCCTTCCTCCTCATCCTTCCCCCTGGGAATGCAAACATTCCCATCCCCTTGCCTCAAGGAAAACTGTCTGGCTGCCACAGCTCCTACCCCCAGGGACCTTTTTGTTGCACCTAAAGAGAGGAGATCAGAGAAAATCACCCTCCAGATGTGGCTGCCTCTCCAGCTCCAGCACAGCAGGGCTCTCCCAAGGTGGTGGCCTCAGGGCCTGACCCAGACACTGGCTGCTGATCCAGCTGCCCCCTGCCTCGGGTACTGCACAGCCCATGAGGGTGGCAGCCACTTAAGAGGGACAAGAGAGCACTTTGGATCAACAGGTATCTCTGAAACCAAACAGACACAGAATCTCTGTGTCTCTAGTTAGCGGCTCCAGCCACTGCAGACAGCGGCCACCAAGCTCCAGAAAGGCAGGAAGCCAAGGAAAGGCTTGGGGTGGAAACCCCCAAGGCTGAACATGGGATGCCTGTGGGCACCTCTGGTAAGGTATGGAGCTGCAAACTTCCCTGTGCAGGGAGCAGTCCTCCGTCAGCACCTGGCAAGTAAAACACTACCATCTCTTCTGAGCAGCTTTCTTCATGCTTGCACTCATGCTGCCACTGATTTTCACAGCAAAACTGGACAACTGTAACAAGCTTTCCAACTACCTTCTGGTTTAGTATTTTTATTTTTAAAGGAAGTAAGCTCAGATATATTGCTTTGAATTTTTTCAAAACTTACTCATGAAAGTGTTGTTTTCTAGCTCTAGTTACTCTCTATATAATTAACTCCTCCTGGACATTTGCCTCAAACACATTAAAGGTACTCTAGAACTGAAAGTATTTGCCAACACTATGAAACTCACACGTGAGTAAGCATACTCAATGTACTGAGACTATGTGAACCAAATTTTGGGATTACAGAGCAGATGTGGAAACAAACAGGTGCAACTTTCTTCCCCCAGCACAACCATCTGTCTTCTACAGAAAGGTGCAAATTCCACCAGACTTGAAATCATGCTGTCCCCACTACAGCTAGACTGACCTCTTTGGATCCAAATCACTGTATATGTAACCCAATATGAAAGCACATAATGTAGCATTAATTCTGGGAGGGTGAATAGCAACATTTGCTCCCATTTCATGTTTGTCAAAAGAGAAAGAATTCACTTTGTTGGCACAAACTGCACTCAACCGAAATAATAACTTCATGCTGACACTCAGGCAAGTTACATCAAACTAAGCAGTGGCTATCTTGCAAAGGACCTCTGTTAAATTTTAAAGTAAATTGAACAAAACCAAATTGAAACCACTTTATGTCTGAACAAAGCTTTGCATGCGGGCTGGGGTTTATCATACTCCAAAGTCATCATTTTCCATTTGTTTGGCTTCAGAGAACTCTTTGGGGATGCTAATGACCAGACAACATTTACTGAGAGACAAGCCAAATCCATGCTGAAAATATGGGATTTCTACAGCCATTTCATGACTGCTAGGTCATGCCAGGAAAATGGCATATGTACAATCAGTCCAGCCGAAAGCACTTCCATGGGAATGGCCTATTTTTAAGCTATTGGACACCACCTGCTTGGTTATTTACCATTAAAGCAGTATGTCCTTTTCCAGATTTTGAAACAATGACCAGAGTCCCTGTCCAGACAGCAGTCAGGAAATGTAACAACCACCTGAGCTGGTCAGGTAGCTCTGCCTCAGCATAGACTGAGTACACCAAAGAGCTCTGCAATCTTTACTGTTTGATTTTCATCCAAACAAAAGCCAGAAGAGGGTAACTGGCTTCTGGGCAGAAAACACCAGGCTGCTGGGTGAGACGTGAGAAAAAAGACAATCTGCCTGTCTTTGCTGTACCCCAGCAGCCTGTACTCCTGCTGTCACTTGCTCTGCATGCTACCATCAGGTTCCATACAGATCTCCTCCCTCCTCTCTTGCAATGTGCTTCAGGTGAAATAGATTGAGTCTTGCCTCCAAACAGACCGAGCCTGCACTGTAGCAGCCAGGCCAAGCCATACAGGCATCTTCCTTCCTGTGAGCACACAGCAAGCTGCAAAGAGCTACATAAATCTGCCCCAAAAGCACAGGATAAATTTCAGTGATGTCCTACAGTTATGGAGGATCACTGCACACATTTCACAGGAACAGAGGTAACTCACTCCCTTTTCCTCCATATCTCTAATCTTACTCCTGGCATGACAAAAACTGCCGCAGTGAGGCAGCTTTGGCAGCTCTATGCCCTTTGCTAAGAGTACACTTTTCTGGTTGGAGGTGTGAGAGTTGATACTGGACATACAAAGAGATTTCAGGATGGCAGCACCTGAAGGGCTTGCCTGCCCAAATGGGAAAGCACAGAAGACCCTTTATAATGAGGTTGTTCATGTTTCATTTCAAAGAACAAATTGTCCCAGCTCACTGCTCAAGACTTCTACATCCCATCCTAACCACAACTGCCTGGGGACAGAGCATCCAGCAGCCTGCCTTGGACTCCATGGCCATATTGGTGCTTTGTGTAGCAATGCGTCAGCTGCTTTTCTTTGTCTTGGAGGACTACAGACTGTTCCCTGACAGCTCAGACTTCCTCACAAGCAATGTCTTTCCCCACTCAGACCTAGATCTGCGTCATATCTCTGTACATTGTACATGAGAGAAGTCACACAAGAACCTCCTGAAGTCCCCCACCTAGAGAGTGAGCCTCCACCTTGGTGCTGTGAGGGACAGACGTGGTCGCCGCTCCTTTGACGACAGCAGCAGCAGCTCAAGTCCTTCTGCACCAGAAGCAAGAAAAGTCAAGATACACCAAAGAGGCAGAAATCAAGGGAGCATCAATGTCCTTGACAACTAGTCCTCTCTAATGAGTTACAGTAATTCATGGATCAGGCCTTGCACAGCTGGAGTACAGGAAATTCTATTGTCAAAAAATACTCTCCACATCAGCTGGTCTGAACAGAACGGTGGCATCTGCTGGAGGGGGGGCGATGATGGCACACCTTCTGAACAACTACACAGGATTACAAAAATTGCCATCAGCATGAGTGTACAGCCTCTCAAAGCAATGTGATAGTTCCTCTCAATTCCTCATCACTCCTACCTTCTTGGAGGAATTTAAACTCCTCAGCAGAAAGAGAAGGGGATGTGGGGGTTTCAGGATCTGTTTGCGATATCAGAGGTCGCTTAAAGCTCTGCACTGGTGAAAAGGTTATCTCCAGTAAATAGTAATGGATAAACATTGTCAGGGTCTCAAGAAAAAGGAAGATTCCTGAACCTACTGTTCTTAAAGGATTTAATTTACTGAGATGGGTCTTGCTCAGAAGTTGATAACTCATTATCTGTCATTAGTTCTCAAAGAAAACATCAGACTAGGTGCAAAGTGATGCTTAAAGAAGACCACAGCCATCAAACTCTGCAAATTGGATCTCAGTCTTGTTTACCAGATGTGAAAAGCTGAAGAAAGTCAACAGAGCATGAGAAGCACGGACCAGATCAGCAGCTGGTCTGAAATTGATATATTTGCTAGGCACAAATATTACTTGTCTTCTGAAATCCCCATTCGATCCTGCAGTCCTTTCATTGCTAGTAATTCCAAGCAGTTAAGAAAACAGCAAATATGTAAAGGTTAAAAAGAAATTTTCAATTTTACTTAGAAATCAAACCCAAGAATTTGGGTAGATCTGAGCTCCTCCAGCAGAAGGTATGCATCTGTCTTGCAGGTATCTCTTGCACTACTCTATTTTACAATTTCCAAGATCTTTCCTGTGTTGGAATCCACAGAAATCACTCGACATTCATCCTCCTTGCAAAACTATTCTTCCTTATTTCACACACCCCCTCCAGCAACTCTATCCTACTCTGCTCCATTAAGTGTATTCATACTAGCATCAAAGCATCTTCTGAAAAGATGTATTCAGAGAACAAAAGTAACAAGTTTATTAGAAAGGGATTTTTTATCTCCCACCTCCCATTTTCACTGTGATCTCTGTTTTCCCCCAACCCTCTCCCTTTTTGTACTGTGGAAAAAATCGATTAAGCTCTCCAGTATACATATTGCTGCAAACCTCATTCTCCTCCTGGAGATTTCTTCAGCTGTCAGGAGACACTTGTCCCCTTTGCTAGCATTGTTGGAGTGGCCTGCTAGGCTAAGGGGTTGGGGAAAAGAGAGTTAGAGCCTGGCAGATGCCTTTTTTGTCAAAGACAAAAGACCCCCTGCCATCCTCTCCACTTTTCAGTACTTTCATCCACACTGGATCAAAGTGCTGTTCTGCATATGAAAGGAACCTGGCATTATTCGCCTCAAATTAGCCTATCGCCATCCCGCTAGCCTCCAAGTCTTCCCAACAAAAGCGCTCACATCTGTTCCATCATTTGCCTCATCTTCGGGGTTTCTTTTTCTTTCTGCTCTCAGTTTTTGAGGGCCATTCAGCCCCTTGAATTATAGTCTGGGGAGCATCTTCCTTGCTCTGGGATCGCTCAGCCGGACAATTTGCTTTTAATTGTCTTAAGGAATCATGGGCTGCTTTTGGGTCCTTCCCAGAGACTAACTGCATCCATTTCAGCTTCCATTCAGCCTCTTCAGCCAATTCTTTCCCTTTTCCTTCTCCTTCTCAAAAGCATGTTTCTCTCCTTGCTCTTCACCTGGAGGAGACCATTGCTTCTCTGGGCCAACGAACACTATTGCCCCAAATCAAAGCAGGCCTTAAATCAAAAGCATCATGACTATCAAAGTCAATAATCCTCCTTTGTCATGGTAATGATCCAGGAGGCCAAGTGTTGAGAAGAAAGCAGGATTTCTTGCTCCAGTGTGATGCAGCTCCTTAGAAGTCCAGTGAGCCTTCAACAGAAAGTTGAGACTGGCAATGCCAGAGCCTGGAAGGCTGAACCACCTACCATGAGGAGCTCCTGCACACACAGGCGGGAGAAGTCTGATTTTGGCATGGGCTGAAATGGCAAAAGGAGGTTTAACCCAACATGTGCAGTCTAAGTCACTTTCAGAACTGTTGCTTTAGTAATAAAGAGAAAAAAATGAGGCAAATTCTGAAACTTGGACCACTTCTGTGAGAAAGACTGGATTCAAGCCATTAGCAGAGATAGGTTATACAAGGGACCTGCCCAGCAAACAAGAGAAAAACAGTAGAAGTCAAGGAAACAAAAGGAAATGGAAACTACTAGGTTATTTATGACTTACACATTTCCCATGGGCTTCGCATTGTTTATGTTTGGGGTTTTTTCCCTCAAAGCCAGCACTGCAAGTAGAGGAAGCACCTTTCCTGTAGCAAGATCATCCAAGTCACTTAGATAACATCCAGCTTGCCTCAAGTCAGACAAAAAATGATGACACAAGTAGAGGCAATGAAGAATTTGATCTCTGTCTCTGCTGACAACAAACTCACACTAACACATCTTATGCCAAATTTTTGCAGTGTGTCTTATCAAGACCAAACAGAAGACACAGAAAGTTTTCAGCTGTTATCTGGAATTTAAATGGGAATACACAAACCAACCCTTTTTCAACTAGGAGCTATAAAAACAAGGCTTTAGCCTTTTTTTTTTTTAGAATTTTAATTAATTTTTCATTCTCTTCTTATTGCAGAAGAATGGTTGATAATGTTGAATCAAAGGAACACTGCTTACAGCACTGCTGGAAGTGCAACCCATTTACTTGTAATAGACTGCACTAATACATAGCCTTTTGTCTGAGTAGTTTACTCTGATTTACAGTGTAAAATGTAATTTTTATGTTTCCATTGACTGCAGCAGAAATAAATGCCCCACTATGCACTGAATGTGGAATAGGACCAGCAGTAGTATAAATTGTTTCCATTTCTCAGGATAGCTTGTAATTCACATCTGGACACCTCCAAGATCTTGCAGGAATTGCTCCCCTCTTTCTGTAGGGTTAATTATGTGGCTATGATCATGCAGCTGCACTCGTCCTGAGAACCCTCCATCTAAGCTTATTGGGATTCCTCCCTGTCCTGCAGGAATCTCCCAAGCTTTCACGAAGTGTATTCTTCATAGAGTATAGAAAATCCTTGAACTGGTGATCCGTATTTGCACATTACTGGAGAAGGATTGGACTTTTTTTTAATTCCATCATTGTTAAAGATTTTGTAAATGTTACCTAAGTTCATTTCTGAAATCTTCACCTATCAAATCTTCACCAGATACATTTTTACTTCAAGACACAGAACTAAGGACTAGCCTATTGTCTAATTTTAGGTTTCTACATTCCTGAAGCAAAGTTGAAATCAAAAAACCCCCCTATTTTCAACTTACTACACTTAGAATTCCTGTCTCCTACTCAACATTTCTTCAGTTAGCAATGTCCACCTTGAAAAACATTGGGAACAATGATCCAAATGAAAAGGAAATACTAACAATTCTGATTTCTCTTAGAATAAACTCACCTTCAAATTTACAGAACTGTCTAACCAGTACACTAGTAGCAATCATTTCTTTCTTCTGCCTAATGCTTCATAAGACACTTAACAGAACCATCTCAAGATTGTATTAAAAGAATAAACAAGTTGCAAAGCAAAAAACCTGAAGCTAGGGTTTCCTGGGATGAGACCAGCTATACTTTTAAAATTCATCATCTGCAACTGATGTTTTAGTTGGCATTTTGTTTGTTTGTTTTAAATAATCTTCTGCTAAAATAGTTGCTTTGATCCACTCCACCCTCCTTCCTTTCCACTGGATAGTCTTAAATGTAATTGAAACAAAACTAAAATACTAAGGTTAATAAAACAGACTAGACTTCTTTTTTTACACTTTTTAACATCCATACAGTAAAATTATCTTAGAAAATAAATAATTTGGCTTTCCAACTTTAGAAAGCATGTAAAAAGTGTAGAAATGATGACACTTCACTGTGTTTGTGACTATCAGGAGTAGGCTAGTAAAACTGCTGAAGGGTACCTATCTTCCACAGCTTCAAGGATAACATTTAGAAGCACTTTTTATCTTCCTGACCCACAATTACAGAAACAAAACAAACTTGGTGTTCGTGACCTGGGATTTAGCCACCATGTTTTTTTCACTCAGTGCTCACAGGTGCTCTTTGGAATGCTGCTAGATGAAAGAAAAATTCTTACAAGTCCCTACTTGCCTTCAGTATTTTTTTAATTTGTCCTCTCTACCACAGGCCATAGTGGTAGAGAGCTTAGGACTAAACTCAACAACAGTTTTGAATATTGCTTCCAGAAGAAACATGCCTTGGAAATTTCGAATACTGAACATATTCTCACCAGTACTTGTAAGCCTTTTTTTTTTTTTTTTTTTTTGGTGGAATGAAATAATTCAGAACACATATTTTTAATTGGCTGGAATGCTTCCCTCTCTTTCTGCAAAACTGATGTACATTACTTGTAAGTAATCCAGTAAGTGTGGACAAATCAAGACTATAAGGTTACTAGAGTAAACAATCTAACCTTGCAACACCATGAACAGCCCCATACAGTTATCACATGCATTCTGGTAACCATGCAGAAAGATCTTTGGGTTTTCTTGAAGTTCTGCCAGCTAGGAAAGCATGTTCCATATAAAACATTCAGCACTGATAAAACATTTTTCCACTCAATAGAACAATTAGGCCAGGACTTCGGCTGCTGCTCCAAACAGAACAACAGTTTTGAACTCGTGTTTGTGTTGTAGGCAGCTAGAAGCATCTTTAAGAGAAGGTTCTGGCTTCCCAAAGGAGCGCAGCAGAGCACCAGATGACCTTTCCATGAGTACAGGGGTGAAAGGGAGAATTTACATTACATTTCTATGTTGTTATATCTTGTTAGATTTGCAACAAAAACCTTCAAACAAAACTGCTGGAATGGTGCCCAGCTGGTTTCAAGAAGATCAAAGGCTGGAAGTTCTCAATGCAAAAGCTTTCCAAGAGGAATAGCTGACAAAATTTTCAAATAGTGAGACACAGGCCTAAGTCTGTGTTCTTCGTAGTACCCGTGAGCTCAGCCACACAGAAAAAATAGCATGTCCCAAGGTAGGATGGGAATTTACAAGTCACCAGCTGTGCATTAAGAAACCCCTGAGATGACACTCTTGGAATGAGTCACCTGGATCCACTGCCAGATGACACCTCCACTCACCTCCCTGGCTGACCACATTAGGACATCACCAGCTGTCCCAATTCAGCCAATACATCAGCTGCCTTTGTGAAAAAATCTAACATATTTTGATTTTCAGACCCCGGAAAATCCATCTGCTGCCAATGCAATCAGGAAACTGCTGAGTGTTTGGCACTTCTGAGCAAAAGGCTAGAAAGTATCTGGGCCGTTTTGTTATGTTTTTTCTTTGTTTTGTTCTTGAAATGGATTGCTGCATGCCAAAAAGGACCCCTCAGGAATTTTAAGTGTCTGTCTAAATTCAACTGATTTGCAAGACATCTCTTATGAGGTAAACCATTGCTGGCAAAATATGGAAGATTTTAACCTGTGGACTTCTCAGCCAGTTTCAATGGATCCAAAGCCAGAAGAAAAGATTCTTATTTTCCTCTGCTAGCCCTGAGACTTGTCCACTGTAATACATGCGTTTATTATTCAAATTCCCCTGCTGCCTACATTTGAAAATAAAAGAGGTATATCATCAAAATGTAGCTGCAGTCCATCAAGATATGAAGGCAAAATGATGCTAGCTCAAATTGGATAGCAGAAGCCTTATTAAAGGTATTGTCCACCACTACTACTTGGAACAGACCAAAAAAAAATAAAACCCAAAGGTATCACAAGATTTTGTGGGGCAAAAAATACAAAAAAGCCATGAGAATATCTCTGAACTCAAACCTTTTAAACCAACTGAATAGAAATGTCTTAATCATCTCAGTGAACAAGGTAGACAACTGTTTCAACAGCTAACCCTGTCTTCTTTAGCACTTTTGAGCCCTAGATAATCAAATCATTTTTTTAAAGGCCAGGGCAGGTCACCTTCCTCACAGCAGTTCCAGCACACGGTCACACGCACTTACTGTCAGGGTAAGTGTTCTGGATAAACATTTGCTCAAAGATCCCTGAGAAAAGCAGAGCTATCTGCCAAGAGCTCAGAATTTTTGCAAAGTCACCATGATTACATAAGTCTGACTGCCAAGATTAAAATGGTCCAAGATAAGCAGACAGGCTCTGGGGTGTGATGAAATGAACAGAAACAAGAACAAAGGATGTCAGGATTTATGTTATGGGCATGTTACACTCTGGCCTTGAAGTGAATTACTGGGTACTTTTCCTCGGCAAAGCAGGGCAATGCTTTTCGGAAATTGTGTGAAAAAGCCACAGTGCAACTGGTATCAACTCAACCAGCAACCCTCTGTATGGAAAAATACAAGAATATGTTGACTTATGGTCTGTAACATTCAGTACCAAAGCAAAAATAGGCATGAGACTTGTACTACAAAAAGCCTACCTTTAAAACTTACATTTGAATGAGAACACAACATATACGAAGTCCTGGGTTAAATTTCACTGTAATCCACCCCAAAGATCTGCTGAAGTATGCCTCCCTTCTGCATCATTCCATTGTTAGTAGTGTGCACCTTCTCAGTGTCAGGCAGCACCTCCTGGAACTCCTTATGTTTCTGTCTCTTCAGTTAAAATCTGAGATGCAGGTCCACAAGCCTTGTGTCTATGCAGTATTGTGGCACTCGATTAAGGATAAAAGAGTTCAGAGATTACCTCACTCTGGATTGTGACACAGAATAAATAACATAAAGCAGATACTCAGCTCTTGCAATACTCCACATATCCCATACTATATAGCTTCTATGGGGATTTTAAAAATATTTATATACATGAAATGATTAAAACACTCCTTCCAAACTCATATGCAAGGTAAATAAAGCTGGAATTGAAAAACTTGTGTCAAAATCCATCACACAGAAGAAAGAAATTCTCATAAAGGTGAACTCTGACAAATTCTTCATTTGATCATCTTACGAAAAATGCCACCCTGTTGGTATTTTTGACTCATCTGTAAACTTTCTAACTAACAATTTCTGACACAAAGTTTCCTCGTGGTGTCTGAGAGCGTGTCATTCCCAGGAAGGGAATCTTTTACCAGAGTCATTACAGTGAGCGCGGTCCAGCCCTCCTCCAGCACTACACACTCCAGGATGCCACAACACACAGTGCACCCTAACCCAGAGGTGTTCCTGCACTGCATTCTGTCAGGAGGCTGTCTCCAAAGCTGGGCTTGCTTGCCCTCCAAAGCAACCCTAACCCCAAACCTCCCTTTCCTTTCTAGCAGCTACTCTTTTCTCAGAGCATTAGCTTGCTTTTCACTCTGATCCACACTTGGGAGTTTTTTTGCCTCCTTACACATGAGCAGGACAGGGACTCACTGATGACAGAAATGTCAGTACTACTTCTTGCCTAATTTCTTCAGTCAGAGCAGTATTTTATCTGGGAAAAAAAAGCCCACAAGAGCCCTGCTAGTGTAGGAATCTTCCTAGGCATTGCCCTAAGAACACTCATCCAAAACCACTCCTCAACCAAAACCAGACTTGTGTTTCTCCCAGCCACATCAGTTTTTCAGGCTCTGCACCATTCAGGATTTAATAAAATGAAACAGAAACCTAACAAGACAACAGAGATTTCCTTTTCAGAAGATGCCATATTTATTGTGTTGTTCAATGCACTTGGTGCTGAAAAGTAAATTCACATCAAACCTCTTGTTAGGAGACTTTATATAGAATAACATCTGTTTGTGAGAGATCAAACGCAGAAAGAAATCACCATCCCTCAAAACTGTATTTCAAATTCTTATACAAATCCCAAAAAAACCCTCTGAAACATGGTCACACTTCCAGAACCAGCTGAGAGGTTTGGAATTAATGTAAAAAGGATATGTAAGTTTTTGAAGTGATTTCAAAAGCCACTGGATACTTTGGACATCAGCCCCACTGTGATCTCTGTGAGCCCAAACTACAGGGAGTGCACATGTGAATTTCAAGCATAGAGGACATTAAAGCCTTTTGTCATGTGCATGCATAGCACTTTCCAAAAATTCAGCCCTAACCAGCTACATACTTTCAGCTGCACAGTGCTGAAGATTAGGTGTAACACTTTATAGTGTCTCACTTCATTGCTTCTACATTCCTTCTTACACTCAAAAGTAGAATTTCACACTATATGAGCACACTGAGCTGGTCGTGATACATTGGCTGAAGCCTTTCTTCTTGCTGCACAAACCAGAGCTCTATATAAATTCTCTTCTTTTTCCATTCCAAGCCCCCTCTTCCATGCTTAGTCTTCCTCTTCTGCTTGCTTGTGACCTGCTGGCATCCACTTTCACTGTGTGACTATCCAAATAAGCCACTGAGCCAATGAAAGTGCCATTGGTGGGCTGGAGACCTGACAAGTCCAGTCAGAGCTCACTCAATTCAATGCTACCGGTTTCTGCTGCTCCAAAGGTGAGAAGAAGGGTAAGGTCCATTCCTGGTGGTCACATGAGAAGTGCTGTCACATTTGCTTTTTATAATGAGGCTCTCCATTCCTCCTGGACGGAACACCAAAAGGTGTCAGCATTTCAGAATGAAATCCGAGTTGCAGGGTGATGTATCAGATTCTCCTGACATGGCAGTATTGATTCTCTGCCTGATGACAAGAAGCACTGTGGAAGGAAGTGCTTGCACAGCCATCCATAAATGGTGAGAATGAGATCACAGGGAATCAACTCACTCTCTTGGTATGTCCTCTGCTCAGCATCAAAGCTTAGTACCAAACCCAGAACCCCAATCCTCTGCAGTCTCCTCTGCAATCCCCCTGTACAATTTCTTCCAAGAGACCTTTCAGATGAAGTGGACAGAACTGCCACCAGAGAAGAGCCCTACTTGTCTTGTTCTCATGGGAACATGCAAGCTCACAAACACAAAAACAGCAGCACCACTGCTCAAAAGGTGCAAACCTGGGTCATACAGCAGGCTCTCAGTTAGCATGTCCAACTGCATACACATTCCTGAACAGTTCAAATAAAGTAAAACAAAACTTCAAGGCTCTACACCCTGGCAAATAACTACTTCATTCTCTACCCCTGGCTAGGGAAACAAGCCATTCCAGCAATGGAGCGTGGCATTTCTCTGAAGTCCCCTTTTTGCAAGAAGGACAGTGAGATAAATGTCAATCCAAATCATAAATGTGTTCCCAACCTGTCTGCTAGAGATACACAGCCTCTGCTGGGAATATATCACCCCTCTGCAGAGGCCCTAAGAAAATATTTTAGCACATTTTTTTATCCAGGATGGACCATAGAGACAATTTTAGTTATGTTTCAATTAATCTAGGCCCATGTTTTCAGTTTACTCAGCAATCACATAGCTCTGCTCCAGAGGCCCTCAAAATTTTGTCTGCACAACCTTTCATCTTGAATGGCTTCGTGAAACTCAAAAGCAACTGGGCCAACCATTACAATGTACATTGTGTCAAAGATATATTTGGTGTAGCACAGTGATGATTTAAATTTGGTCAGAGGAGTCATCCAGGGACACCAGGCAATCATACATTAAATGACTGCACATCTTGAAAACCATCATCAAAAATGAAACCCAAGCAATCATGAAATAAAAATAATTCATACTTTAAGCCTATCATAATTTTTTTCTGTGCTGATGGGATTGTTGCAACAGCACTGCACAGAATGGTCTGCAATCCTCTACCAGCAGAAAGGCCTAATTCAATTTCAATTCAAAATAGCTGAAAAACTGATTTTGATATAAGTGCTGACATGTTGGACCTTCGTAATATTTTAAAATCGTTTTAATTTGAATTTCTGCTTAACAATTTCCATGGACATGGCTTTTATCTTGTTAAAGACTGTTATAACATTTGCCTAGTTCAGTTTCCTTGGATCTCATTTATTTGCCATGAAAGTTCAAACAGGGTCCCTAGCAGTCTGTAGTAACCTGTGCTTGTTCCTTTAGAAGCCTTGGCTGTGTGTGCCTGCTTCTGCTGGTTTTTAAATGGTTCGTTTTACCAGGTATCCTCTCACCCTCCCCTCATCAGTAAGTTTCTGACTAAACCAGCATCAGTTCTATTCTTTTCCTGACGGTCCATAACAGCACTGTTTTTTAACAAAAGTATTTGCTTACTTCAGCCTTTCTGCCATGCTCAGGTAGTCCAAGGCTGTTCTTTCAAGTCCTCCTCTCCTCTCCTCTCCTCTCCTCTCCTCTCCTCTC